>CM047739.1:17465233-17542218 GCA_026225825.1 Pistacia integerrima
GAACAATCAATTTCTCACAGCTAGCAAGTACGCTACTGTGATCTCTTTTTCTCCATCGCCAGCTGCCCCAATGATTTTCTGTTTTGGCTTCTTTTTTACGTCCACGTGGTTTGGGCTTCTTAATTACTAGATTTGCCTTTGCTTTTACCCTTGCAGCAGCAACTGGTAAAGTGCAGACTGAAGACTTCCCTAGATCATTAAATGATGTGATTAGGGTTGAATTAAGGGAAGTAATGATGATGATTGATGTGATCTGATCTGATCACAACTCTGATTAAGTTAAAATCAAGTCTTCGTCAAATTTTGATGACTAGGCTACTACAACAGCGCGTACCGACCACTTTTAGAGCATGCACTGGACCCCATATGAAAAATACTATCTTTATACATTTCTCTTATTTATTTTTTTTATTTATTTTTATTAAAATAATATATAATATCTGTATTATATGTATAGTATCTGTATTATACATATAATACCCGTCATATTATGCTATATTTACAAAAATAAATAAAAGAAAATGAGTAAGACTAGCATTACTCTTATTATATAGATGCATTTTCCTTGCGTCGATTAGTGGGTAAGTTATCTGTCCAATTCCAATAGCAGTTTACCCCCATCATCTTTCATTTATAATTTAATATGACTTGTGTATGCAATCAAATTCTTCTCATATCAAATTGCAAGCTTACACGGTAATAATAATAATAATATTATTGATTATGAAATATCCGAATCAGTTTATGTGTATCTTAACTAATTCGTAAGGTTTATTGAATATCTTACAAACTCAATATTTCAAGGTAAGTCACAAATATGATAAAATGATCCCAAAATTCAAACTCAAAAAACAAATTTAGAGAGCAAACTTTTTTACCATCAAATCAACATGTTAGAGTTGATAATATTATTATTAAATTAAGGAACATCTTAAAAAATTTGCTTCCACATCATTCAAAAAAATGATAATTAATATTACCGTTAGAAATTATAAGAAAATTTAAATTCATGAAACAGAAATTGATTATAAAGAGAGGGTTGCAGCATAGTTTGAAGTACTAATTAAAAAGGCAAAAACTGTAGAATGAGAACGGCAAATGATATTTGAGATTATGGGAAATGATAGATGATGAAGTGGTAGATTCACATGAAGGTTAAAGCTAAAAGTTAAAAGAAGTTATTGTCCATAACCTAACTTTCATCTAATCATCATGTGACTGTCTTCTCCTTCTCTATACAATCTAGGATCCACTCACTCAACCATGTTCTCTACTTGTCATGCATTCCAACACCTGTGGATCCCACTCCTTTTTTTTTTTTTTCAATAATTCAAAAATTCTGGTAATTGTTTTATAACGAGAAATATCAAGCACAAGTTTGAAATTAGAATCCCTGTAGAAATTATCAACCCCTACCATTTTTGGAAAACGATAAAGTTTTTAAGTACACAGATATCTAGGAGGAGGGACTTAATTAAGAGCAAAACGCTTACGAAGAATGAACGGTAGACTTAAGTCCTCCTCCTTTCTTCTTACTGTCTTTTTCTTCTTCTCATATTTTCTGACAATCACGTGAAAATGTTGAAGAGTAATCACAACTGGTACAGGCGTTATCAATATAGAAGCCAGAAGGCCATCTGTTATGAACTTAGAACTTTTTCTCCGAAAGCGCTTTTGCTTCGAAACGTTTCTTTGTGATATAATATAAGTTTGACTGCTACGGATAATCATTTACTATTAAAGGATCTCTAGTCTAAACACGATTATATTATAATTTAATGTAAATAATAATAATAATAAACAAAATAATTAGGCTGTAAATGAGTCACATGATTTTCACATCCTAAAATATACATAGCCTCAGCATCATTCATAAAACACAGTAGAATGGGCCTATACTCGATAGTCCCATGGGACCATCTGGCCTACTCCCGCCTTACTCTAATGTAGACCGTCCATAACATCATAGACCAGACAATCGGACGGCCATTACTCTTTTTAAGTATTTTGTGTATAGTCTCACTAGAAAATATCTAAAATTAACTCTCTTCTGTCCATGCACGTTAGGTAAACAAAGCACCACCACCTATATTTACGCTGATCTGCTACAGTCAGCCTTACCGAAACCCACTCTCTTGTTGGTGAGATCAAATTCCACCCACAGATTTTGCTGATGAAAGTTTCCAATAATATTACTTGGGATGCCAAGCATATCTGACCGTCCAATTCCGACACAATGGACCCCACCCTCCACATTTGCTAACATTCTTTCTTTTGGAATCACTACCTCCACTCCTTTACCAAACTCCAACACCATGTCGCCTATCAGCCGTCCGATCACTAGAGCATTTCCGTCGAAACACATGTCTGAAACTCCACCATACACGTACCCCTTTTTTAACTTTGGGCCCACCAGTCTTACGACCTCTGCTTTTATTTGATTGTAAGCTTCGTCCACCAGATAGGTGAACTCGGATCCAGAATCCACGATTGTTTGACCCGACCCGCTAGCATCGGGCCGGAATACCGACGCTGGAATATTTAATTTTTTTCCACTCATTCGTATTCCTTGCAAAACAACAGTGTATGCCAAAGGATCCAAATTCGGCATGCGTTGACTTTGAGGAAAAGTCAATAGGTTAACATATTGGAACCCGGCTGAGTTCGGGTTTTCACCGAGGTAAAATGACCCGGTTGCTGTCAACCCGACTCGGGAGCTTCGTGGCGGAACGCAATATGAGAACTTGGATACTTTCGCTTGGGAACCAAACGACAACCGTCCAACATTCATTCCCAAAATGCCCTTATCCTCACTGGAATCCTTAGCACAACCAAGGACCAAAGGAAGGGTACTTTGGGAAGGAGAAAAGGTGAATTTTTCTCTGACGAGATTACCCTCAGCCAACGTGCCATCAGCGTAGAAGTAAGAGTAATGACACAAACGGTTCTTGTCACAATCGGTCGGGAGGGTAAAATCGGTAATCCTCGGTTTACACACCGGATGATTACACGGTAAAACAGAGAAAGAAGAAGAGAGCGAAGGATCAAACGATGCTCTAGGAGGACCTAGCTTCTTAGGCGAAGCGGCAGCTTTCTTATGACACTGAATCCACGACAGCTGGCTACCGGTATCCAACACCATGTCCTGAGTCTGTGGCGGCGTCCCAATCGGAAGAGACACAATCAGAGCCATCGAATACCTGAACTTTGATCTGTAGTTCAATGATGGAGCGGCTTTCTTTCCCGTGTTCCGCTTGGTCTGCGCAACGAAAGAGGAGTAAAATTTGGGAGAAGTTTGAGAAGAAAGAGAACGACAAGTAAGAGGAAAAGAAAGAGAGAAATTATTGTTCTTGTTTAACGGAGGTTTGATAGTTTCTTGAGTCGAGAACGAAAGAAAGGCCGTTAAGAAGAAGAAGAAAAGCATGGTTTTGAGAGTCATGGTGACAGCAATGGTGGTGGTAGTGGTGGTGGAGTATGGATGTGAAGGAGAAAGAGTCTGAGAGAGGTTGTATTTATACGGAAATTTGAATGAGAGTGAATAAGACGCCCAAACAGAGGAAAAAATTACAAAAAGGCGGACGCGGTTTCTTAATTGAGCGGTTAGATCTTATGATGACAATTAATTAATGGATTCTGAATTTTCATGTATACACAATATATCGCATATTTGATATTGCTGCTGCTTTAAAAATAATCAGAATAATATATTTTTCATCAAAACTTTTTTTATTATTTGATTCGTTGCTTACTACTTTTGTCATTTTCTTCGTGTAAAAACTACAGTGCCATTTCTTTTTTTATAATTTAAAAAGAAAAATAAATTGATGTGTCGGACCAATAAATTGACTACATGAGTCCTCATAATCAAATAATGTTAATTGTTTATAGCAATCAATAAAGGGTAATGTTATGGGTATTATAGATTCTATAAACTGATGTACTAATTTAAAGTATAGTATAGGTATCATACGCATAATACGAGTACTATATGTGATTTTAACAAAGGTTAATATATTGGTTATTAAAATCTATTAGTACGTACTGTATTATTCATCAATAAAACAGCGATTCTTTTAGTTGAGGTCACACTCAAAACCCTAAAATTCTAAGTCTAACTACTCCACTCATTTGTCAAATTTATAACTAAATGCACAACCTAAGAAATTCAGTGATTTCTTTTTTTGTGTGTTCGGGTTAATGTATATTAGTTTAAATTAATTATTAGAATCCATTAAATACTTTATCGATTTAAAGTATTAGATAAACAATAATATTATTATGGTATTATGGTAAGTAATCTTAAATTTGATTCTAAAAATTTGAAGAAATGATCACAAAGCCCCTGAGATCAACCGAGTGATTTTATAAAATGGGATGACTGACAGCCGATCACGTCTTCACAATTCACACCACCAATATCATTCTCCCACATTATTAATAACATTTCTCAATTTTAAAAATTATTTACTTTAATTTATAAGTTAAATGGGTTAAAAATTTGAAGCAGTAAAGTGGTAGGTCACAACTGGGCAGGCACTAGATTCTTCTATTGAATTGTAGGGTCAGCCTTCTTGATATAAAATATCTCAATCCAATGGTGAGGAAACAAGGGGAAAAATGTAGTCCATAGATTTTAATTTTTTAATTCTTGGTTTATTTGAACTACAACAATGTGTATGAGAGTGAGTGTGTGGCAAGTACAAAGCATTCATTTAATTAATTCATTCAATCAAAATTTATATTAGAGGGTCTCTTCATAATATCTCTGCCAAATATTTAATATTTTACCTACTCTCGACGTTTATTTTCTTTCTCATTAATCTATCTCTCTCTCTCTCTCTCTCTTTTTTTTTTTTTTAATTATTGCATTTTCCTTTTAAGGAAAAAAGATATTTGATTTTTATTTATTTCTCGGAAGTAATATTATATATAAAATCTAGCAAGATAAAGTATTGTGGGAGAGTGCGTAAATTAAGAATCTAAAAATAAGTGGAAAGTCGGTGAGCACTGAGCAGCCTTCTCTAGTCAAAACACAACACTCAAAACCAGCTGGATTACATTCATCACCAACCCACGCCCCGTTTAAATTTTTCCACCACCATTCTACATCAAGCAAACCCTAATTGCTTTCCCTTTATGTTTGCCTCTACAAATATGGAACCATGCTGTTTCTTATAAGAATTTTCCTATATTTAATCCACCTTCTTTTTTATTACCATATTGGAGTTAACTTTTTTTTTTTTTTTAATGATTGGGGATATTCGGACAAACTTATGCGCACTTCAATTAATCTTTTAGGATCCTAAAATTACCGACCGGGTAAAAACTCAAGTGGTTACCTCTATTAACAACCTAAGAGAGAATCGAACTTAAAACCTCTTGAATAACACATTCAATAGTCTCTATCGAACTATTCAACCACTCAAAGATAATTTATTAAAGTTAACTTCCTTTCAATCAAGACCGGTGTTAATAGATAGATAATTACTAGTTACAATTACCTTGAAATCTTGGATATTTATATTGAGATTTTTAATTTAAATTTGATGATAATATTAGACCTGTAATGCAATGATATTCACTAGTAATTATTGATTTTTTATTTGAGTAATTATCAGATATCAGAATAGTTTATACATGCCATGCAAAATTATTCATAATTATTTAGTATAAATATGAAAGAAAACAAAACATGCTTCAAGTTTCAAAAATCAAATTGTGAAACATTAATTGTCTAATAATATTGAATTCAGAGTTAGGTCGATGTATTTCAAAACTTATTTCTAGCCACAACATGCCTGCGGAAAATATCTCATTGTATTCGATGTGAGTAAAATCGAGAAAAAAATTGGACAGTTATAATTATATGTTAACTAATTATACATATAAATTAGATTCAAGTATTTTGGTGTTGACTGAATTAATTTTTATTTACTAATTTAAAAAGCCATAAAATTAAGACGCATTCAATCTTTATTCAAAAAATAAACGGGATTTGGATAAAAAAAACAATTACAGTGATTTTGAAGATATTTGAAGTACTCTTGAATAACGTTTGTTTTTTTTTTTTTTTTTATCGGGTGTGTTCAGGCAATCCCTTAGGATTATGAAATTAATGACCGAGTAAACTTTCCACTGGTCATTCTTATCCATAATTGAGGGAAATTGAACTCAAAATCTTTTAAATAATACATTCAAGAGTCTCTATTGTCCCATCCGGTCGTCAATGACCGTTATTCTTGAATAACTTGTATATGCAGAAAACACAGTGCCTATCTTCCATCTTTATTATCAGTGGACATATATTTATTCTTTTTGGTGGCTAGAAAACTGTTATTATATGGTAATAAACATGATATATAATCCTGAAATATTATATATATATATATATATATATATATATATATAATCTGTGAACAACTCACACTTTCAGTCTCCTTCTCTTTGTCTTTATTTTCTACAACATAATAAATAATTTTATACGTTAAATTTTCACTCCTTTTAATATATATATATATATATTAAAAAGAGTAAAAATTTAACGTATAAATATTTATATATATTAAAAGGAGTGAAAATTTAACGTATAAAATTATTTATTATGTTGTAGAAAATGAAGACAAAGAAAAGGAGACCGAAAGTGTGAGTTGTTCACAGATTAAATAGATAATTATGATGACAAAGAAATGATCACGAGATATCTAGTACAAATTCACTTTAATTAATGAAGACACAACAACACTTATTGATTTGTAATAAATTAAAGATGTAAAATATATAATTAAGGTTGGTAAAATATCAAGAAGGGCCGTCTCATTTAGACTATGGTTGTTAGTATCCTACGATACTCGATACATATCATACGATACGATTTGATACAGGTCGCCAATGATACGTATCAAAGGGTGTATCCTAAACCATTCGATACGTTGATATGTATCCTACGATACGATACGTATCTTTAAAAATATCGATATAAATCGATACGACTTTATTAATTTGGGTCAAATATCCAAAAAAAAATTTGGGTCGAAACCGGGTTGCCCAACCCGATTCATTAAAACTTGTCCAAATTTACTTATTTTGCATGGAGAAAGTAAAGAGGAATATGTATTGCCCATTTTACATGATAATAATAATATAAGTGGAGATATAGATATTGACATTGATCTTGGAATTTTGTGATTAATTTTGATTATGTAATACCGTAATTTAAAGTCAATAATGCCACAAAATTCTTTAATTAATCTTGTGGATTATATTAATTTTTAGAAAATTTTGATTATTTTATTAATTTTTTTGAAAAAGACGTATCTTACGATACGATACGATACAATACGCGATACACGATTCAAAAAATTAGGTTTTCGATACACGATTTGATAACCATGATTTAGACATATGGCACAGTCTCTATCCTCTTCAACAAGATTCATGCATGAAAACTTCGAGAAGTAGTTGTGATTTGGATAATTTCGCTTGAATTGTTTCTTTCTTAAAAGATTATGATTTTTATTTGTTATTCACTATTACAACTACATTATTATACTTCTTATAACCTTTTTTATGATCGATTAAGGCCTCGCATGTGATGCACACATGTTACTTGTTACAAAATTGATCCGTGGGATGGTTCAGGGTTAACTTTATTTGAGAACCCATCCATGAACAATCACTTTATGTATATATTGTTTTTGAAGCAATAATGGTACATTTTTGTTATCAGATTCATTGTTTAGTCTCTATAAAGCCAAGTGGCACAATGCCATCAGCATGTCAAATGATTACGTATTATATTATCAAGACAAACACATTAGAAAAAAGATATAAGTAACTTTAACTGGTTAGAAGATTAGCTTATTTCATTGATTTCTAAAGTTTAAACAATCTTGGGATTATTGGTAATATTTGTGACTAATTTTGAAATATTAAATTTGGAGAGTATTTAATAAATTTTGAGAATTAGTTAAAGTATATATAAATTAACTCGAATATCCCAGACATCCAAAATAAAAAAATAAAAAAGTATAAGAGCATGTTGTATTGATCTAAAAGATAAAAAAATTGGAATAACCTTACCGACAAAAATGTACTCATTCTTGAAACGCTAACATTGTAAATAGTGTCAAAAATTAGTAATATTATACGTTCTCTTACTTCATTTGATGGTGGCTGGTTATTCATTTTTCTTGGAGTTAATTAGTTCTTCATGTGTAGTTATTGATTCAAATTTTTTTTATTTTTAAAGGAGATGATATATACTAATATTTTGGCTATAGAAAAGAAGAATACCGAGTTTTTCAAATCATTTTTTTAACGTATAAATAAAACCCTTTCTAGTTTACCATTTTATAAATTATTCGGATGAAATATCCGTAATTTTTGAATTTGTATAAGAGAAATAAAAAGAAGGCTACTACGAAATTATTATAATTCTATTTATTCATTGGTTTTTTCTACTTTGATAAATCTATTAATCTTAGCAATTGGGGACTACAGTAAGTATATATATATATATATATATATATATATATATATATATATATATATATATATATATATATATATATATATATATATTATCATTTTAAATATAGTATATGTGAATTGGGATTTGATTACTTTTTACAATAATATCATATAAATTGCTTTTTATTTTAATAATAAAAATAAATGAACAAAGAGGGAGAGAGAATAAGCACGTCCTGTTTTATATCAACTTTTGGTCACCAAACATATTGTATGAAAAACATTGAACTAGCACAAGGTGACAAGTCTTCGGCCATACTGCCATACATAGAGAGAATATTCTTCATTAATTTCTGATTTCTTCATCAATCTTGTTCCCTTAAATTCCACTACAATAATTCATATCATTAAACAAGACAATCTGAAATCTGAATTATCGTACTCCATTAATCTTAACATATTTCAGCTTCACGGGCAGCACAAACAGGATCAGATTGAGTTTAGGGATAAATACAAAAACACTAATCTGCTGATACAACAGCCAAACTGTATCAGTCGGGCCAGTTAAATTAATAATAATAAAAAGAAAAAGATAGATAGACAGCATTAGACCCTAGAAGTTATTATCATAAAACGTATTGCAGTAAAATAGGCAGAGCAAACACATCAATAATAAAAAATCCTGCATGTACATGTCCTACCATTTTTTTTTTATTTAAATTGACTACGTGTCTTTACATTTATAAGTTACATCCGCAGCCTTCCCGTAGAAAGAACTAGATTCATATGTATATATAAACTAGAGAATGGCCCCGCAGCCGCATATCTTTGTCATGGAGTTGTTTTGCTACAATTCTATAATATTATTATTTCATCCATTTCAATTATTGATTAACAGGTTAAAGATAGCTTTCAACTGTGTTAATTATTGCCAATAAGCGATTAGCAATAATTAAATAAAAAAAATAAATTGATTATCACAATATGGAAGATAATAATTGATATGAACCATTGACTGAAAGTCATTGATGGGTTCTACTATTATCTTTAGGGTAATGCTATATTTACATTATCTTTTACATCATTTTTATTACATCATCACTATTTTGTTAATAATTATTTTATTATAATATTAAAAATTTAAAATAATTAAAAATTTATATAAATGTGACATATATTATATTATAGTGTAATAAAAATAATATAATGAATGGTATAAATGTAACATTATCCTTATTTTTAATCGTGAAATATGCCTCCGACATTATAAATAATATATATATAGTTTCTCTTTGAAGCTTATCTGTAATAGTAAGGTCAACTCTTGGCAACTTGAGGACTGGGGGGAGACCCATAATAATCAGCCTCCCACTCCCACTATCACATCAGACAATCACATCAGACAATAGATATAGACTTGCAGTCAAATTTGTTTATTTAATAGATAAATAAGTATGTCCAATCAAGCAACTTGCATATACAAAATCAATAGTTTTCATGATAATAGGAAGCAGCTAGCTTTATTATACGCGTAGTAGCAGCTGAGTTGCTACCTTCACTGGATCAGCTAGTGACATGAACATCAATCATACTCATGACTCATCTATTACTTAATAAAACAAACTAGTTGTTAGAGATTAGAGAAATTTCCCATGCTTCATGGACCACAGTACACTATCACGATTTTATCAGTAAGTCGTCCTTATTATTACCTAATATGCCTCGTGATCATCATGCTAAAGCTTATCCATTAACCATTTAAATAGGCCCTGTGGATGATGGATCTTATAGCCATCTTTATCAGCTACAGCTGCACACAAACATATGTATGTTCGATTTTTAGTAATAAAACTTGATATTATTATTTGAAGGTGTTAAGTAAACTGGCTCGTTTTTAGTTCTACGAAGGCTATATTTCCTATTAATTCTAGACACAATAGGAATGTAAAGTTAAAAGATCGAGATTTAGATGACATTAAAGTGATCTTATCCTAATTGGAAAGTACATCTCCACAACCCTACATAAAAGGGGTGCTAATCAAGGGATTAGTGAGTCAAATGGTGGTGAAGAACATTGTAGCAGCATAGGTTTTAGAGAGAGCATTGAGGGAAATTCTTAAGGTTAGATTTCTAGAGCTTTCTCTTATTCCTAGAGCTTTTTCTTATTTTGTAATTGAGTAAGCGAGCTGTGTAATCTTGAGTGATTGCAATTCTCTTCTTGATAGTATAATGAGATCCTTGAGTAGAGCTCAACATGGATGTAGGGTTTGTTAGCACACAACTATGGTAAAATCTCTTGTCTTGTTCTTTATCATTCTGTTTTGTGTGTGAATTTTGTGTTGGTAGAGAGGGTATTCTCCCAATAGAAATGCAAAACATAATTGATTAATTACTGAGACTGAAAAAAATTTAAGGAAGTAGACGAGACAGTAAACAATATTGTTATTATTATTTAAGGGTGAGAGCAAGATTGAACTGGATAATTTCATTCGTGGCTTCAAGAAATGGAAAGACATGCAAGGGGTTCAGAAAGTGGTCCTCGTACCTAAACCTAAAGTCATAATAATGGAATAGAGTGGCCCAGAAGACAAAACATCCAGCTGAGTCTAGGTTAAGGTTTTGAATGGGAATTGGGCATGTGAAAATTGAAATCAAATTGATTGTTAGAGACTCTATGCCATGCTTTTGCTGGTCATGTCTTGCACCGCCTGTCTTAATTAAGGCTACTGCCAATTAATTATAAAGCTATTTGCTTAACTGGGTCCTGCTGGAATGTGGTCCTATAATAAAAGTTTAACTTCCAAGTTCCAAGTTCTCTTAATTTGCATGGTTTGGACACGGATTATATATGGCTGTGAGGTCCCTAATTTTAAACCTACAACATCAACTTAATTTGTGACAATTGTATTAATCAAAACATACTTTCGGTTCTAATAAGGGACGTGCCTGTTAAGAGCCAAATGTAACCCTACTCCAAAAAAAAAAAAAAAGACATGCACACATTAATTTTATTTAGTTTTCTATTTACTGTACTTGTATTTGACCCTCCCATATACTTTTTTCATATGTATATTAAATTAGTTGCAATCTAATTAATTCGGTTGGTCTTTCTATAATTACATTCAAGAATAATACTACATTTACAAACACTCTATAAAAAATCTTTTATACAAAGTGACGTATTAAAATATGAGTGGATGAATTAATATAAAAAAATTAAGTTAATAAATTCACATTAAATGATAATGAATGAAATGGCCATGCAAGAGTTCTGTCACCATGATTATTAGTATCCTATGATATTCGATATATATCCTACGATACAGTTCAATACAAGTGGCTAACGATACATATCAGAGAGTGTATCTTAAACCTTTCGATATATTGATATGTATCCTATGATACGATATATATTGGTTTGTATCCTTAAAAATATCGATAAAAATCAATACGACTTTAATAGTTTGAGTTGAAGGCCCAAATTTTTTTTGGGTCAGGTTAAAATAGATCGGGTCGGATCCGATTCACCCAATCCGGTTCACTAAAATCCGCCCAAATTTACTCATTTTACATGGAAAAAGTGAAGAGAAAGATGTGTTGCTCATTTTGTATGATAATAATAATACAAGTGGAGATATATATTTCGACATTAATCTTGGAAATAATATGAATGGATGAGAGGAAATGATATATATTTTAAATTTTGTGATTAATTTGATTATGTAATACCATCATTTAAAGTTTATAATATCACAAAATTCGTTAATTAATTTTGGGGATAATATTAATTTTAATAAAATTTTCATTATTTTTATCATGGTTATTAGTATCCTACGATACCTGATACGTATTATACGATACAATTCGATATAGGTCGCTAACGATACGTATCAGAGAGTGTATCATAAACCTTTCGATGCGTTGATATGTATCCTACAATACGATACGTTGATATGTATCATACGATACGATACGTATCCTTAAAAATATCGATACAAATAGATACGACTTTATTAAGTTGGGCCAAAGGCCCGAAAAAAATTTCGGGTCGGAACCGGGTCACCCAACCCGGTTCACTAAAACCTGTTCAAATTTACCCATTTTGCATGATAATAATAATACAAGTAGAGATATAGATATTGACATTAATCTTGGAAATGATATGAAAAGTTGAGAGAAAATGATATAGATTCTTAATTTTGTGATTAATTTTGATTATGTAATACCATAATTTAAAGCTAAAAATACATTAAATTCTTTAATTAATATTGGGGATGATATTAAAGTTTTAGAAAATTTTGATTGTTTTATTAGTTTTTTTTAAAAAGGCGTATCCTACGATACGCGATACATGATTAAAAAAATTAGGTTTTTGATACACGATACGATACACGATTTGATAATCATGATTTTCATTATTATTTTATTATTTAAAAAAAAGGCGTATCCTACGATACGTAATACATGATTCAAAAAATTAGGTTTCGATACACGATACAATACGCGATTTGACAACCATGACTGTCACATCATTTTGTATGGATGATAGTCTTTATAAGTGTAGTACTACTCTACATTAAATTACTTAACTTGTCCCCGTAATCCCTAGTATTCATTATTCATGAATACTCGAATATAAAAGGTTGATGTATTAGGAACAAGTAATGCAATCTAATGTTCAAGTAGTCCTTTTAAACCCTTAATTGTAGTCTTAAGCCATAAATTTCATCTTTCAAATTGTTACTGGGGCATACCTCAAGAAAATATGATCGCCATTCTGCATATTTTAACATTAAAGAAGGGCTAGATGATTACAATTCCGATTGGAACGACAAATAATACAATATGAGGGGAATAAACCAGTCATAGGCACAAGATCTTTCCTTCCTATTCATTACATTTCAGATAAAATTGACGATATTTAAAGGTAATGCTATTCACGTGGATACCGGTATATGTTTAATGTGGCACTATTATATCAATTCAAATTCATCACTTAGTTTTTTTCTAACATCATACAAAACTTTGTCCTCAATACCGATGATGGCTTCACAAAAAATACACAAGTATTTCCTCATCTTTTCGAGTGTTGACTAGTTGATTGATGATTACAAGTAGTCATTTGTATAGTTGCTGTCGCAGCGTAATTGCTCAAAGGCCAGGAGATTTATGAATAAACATTCTGTTTCATTAGCTATTAACAACCTTGGAATTTCCAGGATCCCCATTTCTGAATCTAATATCAAATAAACGTTTGTCTGAACCCAACTTAAACTTGACTCCAGCTCCATGAAGTTCCATTATCGTAGGGGTAGACACACATCTAACTTCTTCATCTTGTGCATTGAACTTTGGTGGTTGAATGCACATTCTTAACCAATCAAATGATTTGATTGGGAAAAAATAGGTTTTAAGCAAATCTTCTTCTATCACTTTTAGATAATCAACTCTCTTAAGTCAACAATTCATGTGCTAGACACTCCGCTCGTGGCTAGATCAAACAAGCCCTTAAGAATGAATACTGGAAGCTGATTTTCTAGCTTCCAGGTGTCAGTCTATATATCAGTTATCATGGAAATTGACGGTGCTACAAATTTCGTGCTCTTCGGTAGATACTCATACAACCTCAGTAACAGTTCAATTATAAACACAGCATCTACTAAGATCATTTTCACAAACTCATCACTTGCAGAGATTAATGATTTCCGCATGATACTCACGCAATTCTATTTCTTTGTCCTTTACATATGTCCAAAAATCCTCGATTCTTACATCTGTTCGCTCAAGAAAATCATGTAGGTACCTCATTTTAAGTTCTTCCATGTCTTTTAACTCTTTCCCATGGTGAAATGGACCAATGGAGACTGCCCGGGGAGCGCATGCACCCTCATTTAAATTTCGGACTCATTCAGGAATTCTATAGATGCAACTGTTTTCAGATATGGGATGTAGGGCTTCAAACTTCCCTCTCAATGAATCTGCTAAATTCTTAATATCAATTGATGCATGTTCCCTTCTATGCATCTTATTGCTTCCTGCATTATTAACATAATCAATAAAAATAAAGGAAGAATATTATACCAAGCAACTGGAAAATAATTAAGACAACCACATCAGCGAAAGGAGTGTGTGAATAGATGTTTCTAAATCATTTGAAAAAAAAAAAAAAAAAAAAAAAAAAATTTCTTTTTCAAATTCAGTCATCATTCCCAATTAGGCCTGCAACCGAACCGAGCTGTTCGTGAACACTTTGGGCTTGGCTCACCTGAAGCTTGTGTTTGGCTCAAAATGTTTCAATGAAACATTATTGTTAAAGAAATTAATAGATGATAATTTTCAATCATCATTTATGGGTGTCATCAAAAGTGTGTTTTTGTGGGATGCGAGATTAGTCAAAAGGCTACAAGTGTTATGATCCATCTTCTCTGAGGTTTTATCTTTCCATGGATCTTATTTTTCAAGAGAAAGAACTTTTCTACAGGCCACCGATGACTGTTTTACCATTTCAGGGGGAAAATCAAGACGAACTGATTAATCATGAAGAATTGCATGCGTTTTTTTCCCATAGATTCAAATTTCTTGGATGAAGGAAACCGATGTCCACAGATGCTATGAAAATAATTCTCCACCTCAAATCTTTCCCGAACAATAGAAGGAACAGAAGGAAGAAAACTGAGTAACTGGTGAATTTATGGATGAAGACTCCGTCTTGGATTTGTTCCTGACGAAAGGGGAAAGGTCCCCAATTGATAAACAAACGACTCCAAACTCCAAAGATGATTCTCTGCAAGAGAGTACAATGTCTCCTAACAATCCAACACAACCACTAGGCGAATCTTCTCCTGAGATTCCCTCAAAGGTACCCACTAATCCTAATTCTACGATTGTTAATGATGTTAATTTTAAATCTCAATTATCTCAATATTATCTTCCAGCTCGTTCGAATTGTGGTATACCACCCATTAAACATAAGCCTGATCCTAAATCCAAAGCTAGATATCCCATTAGTAATTACGTGTCTTCCAAAAATTATCCAAATCATATGTACCTTATGTGCTACAGTTATCATCCGATTCTATTCTTAGTAAAATGCGAGAAGCTTTAGTAGATGCTAGATGGACCCAAGCCATGGTTGAAGAAATGGCAGCACTTGAAAAGAATGCTACTTAGGAACTTGTGCCTCTACTGAAGGGAAAGAAGACCGTGGGATGTAGATGGGTGTTTGCGGTCAAGCATAAGGTGGATGGGACCATTGTAAGATATAAAGCTAGGTTGGTTGCAAAAGGGTACACGCAGTCTTATGGGATTGACTATCAAGACACTTTTGCACCAATTGCCAAGCTTAACACAGTTAGAGTGCTCTTGTCTTTGGCGGTTAACTAGGATTGGCCACTTTTGAAATTTGATGTAAAAAATACTTTCTTTCATGAAGATCTTATAGAAGAAATGTATATGGATCCTCCTTTGGGTATAGAACATTACTCAAATGTTACAATGGTGTGCAAAGTCAAGAAGGCATTGTGTGGGTTAAAGCAATCTCCAAGAGCTTGGTTCGACAGATTTATCAAATCTATGAGAAGAACTTCGGCTATAAAAAAAGTAAATTAGATCACACTTTGTTTTTAAACACTGAAAGAGTAGAATTATTGCTTTGATTATCTATGTTGATGATATGGTGGTGACAGGTGATGATTAAGATGAAATTGAGAACTTACAACGAAACTTGGCCTCGAAGTTTGAAATGAAACAACTTGGTGACTTGAAGTATTTTCTTGGGATTGAAGTAACCCAATCAAAAGATTGTATTTTCTTATCTCAAGGGAAATACATTATTGATTTGTTAAAATGAAACAGTTATGCTTGGATGTAAGCCTATGAATACCCTTATTGAACAAAATCATAAGTTGTTTCATTATTTGGATGCAACTTCTACCGATGAGGCAAGGTATCAAACACTTGTGGGAAAATTGAGTTATTTGTCCCACACTAGGCCAGATATTGCTTATGCAGTATGTGTAATGACCCAGTTTATGCATGATCCTCGTAAACCTCACATGAATATCATGGAACGTATATTGAGGTATTTGAAGTCTACTCTGAGTAAAGGGTTACTTTTCACCAAACATTATCATCTGAAGGTGGAAGGTTACACTGATGCAAATTAGGTTGGTTCAACTGATAATAGAAGATCTACTTCAGGATACTTTACTTTTGTAGGGGAAACCTTGTGACTTGGATGAGAAAAAAGTAACCAATAATAGCAAGGTCAAGTGCATAAGCTGAGTACAGAAGCATGACTTTTGGAGTGTGTGAGTTACTATGGTTGGGGAACTTGCTAAAGGATTTAAGGGTTGACTCTCAAGATGTAATGAAGTTGTATTGTGATAACTCTGTAACTATAGAGATTGCCTACAATCCAGTTCAATACGATCGGACAAAGCATGTAGAAACTGATAGACACTTCATTGAGGACAAACTTGAAGCTAGGATCATTATATTTCCTTTTATGAAATCTAAAGACCGATTAGCCGATGTTCTTACCAAAGCCATAGACAACGGTGTTTTTTATGACTATTTAGACAAGTTAGACATGTGTGATATCCATGCTCCAACTTGAGGGGGAGTGCTGGAATTAAGGGATAATATCTTATAATCAGGATCCTATAATTAATTAAGAGTTTGATATGGTCAATATTCTTAATTAATACCATTACCTTTATTTCTCTCTTAATTATATGATATTTCCTATAATATTTTGTACTTTTTTTTATTCTTTCCTTGTAAATGTTATATATATATATATATATAATATTACAATGAATGAAATATATTTGTTATGCCTAAAAAAGTAGGGCTGATGCGGAGTCTTATCAGCATGGGATGGTAAGAACTTGGGAAGGTTCTGCGACCGTTTAGACGAGGCCACGTCGCATAATGACGCAAGTGGCATGCCACTGTTAGTACAGTGGGTGAGTGCCAGGCTAGCGGATGGTTAGAAATCGTCCACGTGTCCAATCCCTACGAGAGTCGAGGAAATCACTCAGGCAGGTGAGCAATGGGACGCATAGAAGGATTTGCACGGTACCCACCCACTTGCAGATTTAGTAATCATTACCTTAGTTTATCCCGCTATAAATAGAGGCATTCCCTCTCATTTGCGGGATTAGCTAATTTTACTCCAAAATAGCTTACTTACTTACTTACTCTCTCTCTCTCTCTCTCTCTTGTATTCTCTAAGCTATAACTCAGCTCGCTGAATGCGACCTGACCTTACTTCCATTAATACTGTATCAGTGGGCGTGAGATTCGCTTTTGAGCATCCGAAACACTCTAAACATTGTCTTTCACCCTTTATTAAATTCAATACCCTCATATCACGTGTGACTTCTAATTCTCTTTAGCATTTCTCACGTGTGAATAGTTGGTGTCAAAATCAAGCATCAATATTTTGACGCTAGAAGGAGGGCCTGATTTAGTACCTGCTCTTCATCAGAAAACTCTCTGACTAATTGGTCCTACCATAGCAAATGGCTCACGGTTTTGAATCTGAGCGAACCAATTATGTCAATGAAGAGATCCCCTAGGTACAGGAGGATACTTCTATTGAAGTACCGCCAGTCTAGTAGAATATCATGGGGGATATCCTTTCAAGCTGGAGGCTTGATCCGACCGTCATGAGTTACCTAGAGAGGTTCAATAATACTCTCCAAACGGTCAGCCAAAGGCTAGACCGATTGGATTGGGTCATGCGACCTGAATCCAATGAGCGGTGCCACCGCCAAAGACGCCTACAGGTCATGTGAAAGAGCGGAAGAGGGCGAAAGCCCATACCGCACGCACTGCAGCGCGTCAGAGAAAGGGAAAGCAAGTGGCGCCCAATGGACCCAAAGGCTTCGAGGGACTAGCGAGCACCGATCGCACCTCGGGTAGAATACTCGTGGCGTTGCGACTCGGTGACATGTTGCGACATGAGCCGTCTTGCGCCACGTCGCACAAGCATTTCCACAAAAGTGCAAGGTGGGGAGATTCCCAATATCACTCAAAGGACGACTTCGATCGTCGTCGTGTAGGGGATTCCCATCGTCCACGGGTCAGTTCGTACCACTGCGGAGGTCGGGAAGACTCCTTGATTCACTTGATGCAATCACACGGCTCCAGCCAGTGTGTGTCGAGATTGGCCAGAGCTTTCGACTGAGGTGAGGAAGAGTCCGATTTGCGGTCTTTCCTTAACCGCAACTGTGAGGGTCAAACCCGCGTTGCGAAAAGTGATCCTAAGATAGCTCCGTTGCCGAAAGTGATCCTCAGATAGCTCCGTTGCCGAAAGTGATCCTCAGATAGCTCCGTTGCCTTAGATTGAAGAGCTATAATGAGCACTGGATAAGCTTAAGGCTCAACAAAATGAGCAAGGATAGGTCGCAGAGGCGTCTCCCTTTTCTCCAGCAGTGTTAGCCCCTCCCCTCCCATCGAGATTCATAATGCTCGACATGCGAGCATTCGATGGGAATTCCGATCTGTTGGATCATTTATACGAGTTCAACGACCTCATGGAACTCCACCAAATCTTTGACTTGGCAAAATGCCGTTGCTTGGCGGTAACCCTTACCTCCCGTGCCAAGCGATGGTTTAGGTCGTTCCCAGCAGGAATAGTTAGCTCGTGGCCTCAAATGAGCTCGACATTCCTGAGGCACTTCCAAGCGAATAGGAAGTTCTCAATGCCGCTGAGCTACCTG
This sequence comes from Pistacia integerrima, assembly GCA_026225825.1. Taxonomy (NCBI): domain Eukaryota; kingdom Viridiplantae; phylum Streptophyta; class Magnoliopsida; order Sapindales; family Anacardiaceae; genus Pistacia; species Pistacia integerrima. The sequence goes on from CM047739.1 coordinate 17,484,433, forward strand.
AGCAACATACAGCAAAAGAGGGATGAATCCCTCCAATCTTATATAGATAGGTTCTACAGGGAGCTCCACAAAGTGGCTCACACTCTCGAAGAGTATGTACGGACTCTCATTATAACAGGAGTTCGCCCGCAGACAGACTTATGGAAGGAGCTGCAATCTGAGGATGATGTTTCCCTCACTCGCTTCTACAACCTTACTAAAAAGTACCTTCACATTGAAAACTTCGTGGCTGCACTCAACTGCCATGACCCCGGTCCTTCGGGTAGTGCTCCCAACTAGGGGGGAGAACAAGAGGGCTGATCACAAATGGGCTAATGACGATCAACGAAAAGGAAAGAAGTAGTGGTATGAGCCCAAGAAATCCTATGCCCCAGTTCCTCATCGCGATCGCGACAAGAGTCAATACTTTCTTTTAAATGCCTCAGTATCGGCTATTCTGGATAAATCAAAGGACACCGGTTTGCTTGGAGAGCCCAAGCCCATGAAGAATCCCACGTCGGCCAGAAACAATGAAAAATATTGTCGCTATCATCGGGACAATGGGCAGCACACTGATGAGTGTCGGGCCCTCAAGCAAGCAATTGAGGACCTCATTAAGCAGGGGCACTTCAAAGAGTATGTTGATGACTCTGCTCCCGTTCGGGAGAAAAATCAAGAGGAATTGAGGAAAAAGCATCGTCGTCGCAAAGGTCTCTACTATGTGGGGATCATCTTTGGAGGACCATACCTCGCAAGGAATTCTCGACGTGCCCAAGAAAGGTATGCTCGCACAGCCTGTCATGACCCCATAAGTGTGATGAGCACGACGCCGCGACCCGCCAAGGTTCGCAGAGAGGAGGAAATCATCTTCTCTGAGAAAGACACGGTGCAATTGCATCATCCCCACGACGATGCTCTCGTCATCGCACCTGAAATAGGTTGGTGCGAGGTCCACAGAATGTTGGTGGACCTGAACATCTTGTTCCAGTGAGCCTTCGAGAATATGAAATTGGACGAGATAGATCTGGAGCCTGCCTTTATCCCTCTGTGTGGTTTTATCGAGGATCATTTGATTCCCAAAGGGACGATCTCGCTCTCGGTCACGTTGGGAGAGACCAACGAAATGACCAAAATGATTGAGTTCTTAGTAGTGGACTGTCCATCCGCTTTTAATGGCATCTTGGGACGACCTCTACTACGAAACTTCAGAGCAGTCACTTCAATCTATTATCTGAAGATAAAGTTCCCCACCCCGACGAGGATAGGGGAAGTAAGTGGATCTCAGTGCGTATCTCGCGACCGCTATGTTAGGGCAATATAGATGGCGTGCAAGGGAAAAGGAACTCCGATCGGCATCCCTGAGCAGGCAATGGCGATCAGCGGATCGAGCCATAGCCTGTCCTAGTTGAGGATAACATGGATTCTCGCATCCAGAAATGCCCTTGCAGTTGGCCGGTCGAGGACCTATCTGAGGTATCGATCGATCAAGCGAGTCAAGCCAAGTGTTGAGAATCAGAGGTAATCTCAACCCTCAACTCGCTAACGACCTAACCAGCTTCCTTAGGAAAAATATCGACGTATTCGCATAGACTCATGCTGACATGGTCGGGATCAACCCGAATATTATATGTCATGCCCTGAATATTGATAGTGAGTTCAAGTCGGTCTGCCGAAGAGAAGAGCAATGGATCCCGAGCGATATGCTGCCTTGAAAGTTGAGGTAGATAATATTCTCCTATACAGATCCATCCGAGAGGTACTCTACCTGAGCTGGGTTACCAACCTAGTCTTGCTAAAGAAGCCTAACGGTAAATGGCGGACCTGCATTGACTTCACTGACCTCAATAAAGCCTGTCCGAAGGATAGCTTTCCTTTGCCAAGAATCGACTAGTTCGTTGATGCCACCTCTGAGCACGAGCTGCTAAGTTTTATGGACACCTACTCGGGATATAATCAGATTCTGATGTAAGCACCGAATGAAGAGCATACCTCATTTGTTATAGATTGGGGGTTGTATTGCTATAAGGTTATGCCCTTCGGCCTAAAAAACGCTAGGTTGACTTATTAGCGACTGGTTAATGTTAGACCGATCGTCACAGTCTAAAAATTAAACCTAAATACCGTAGTTGCGGTAAGCAGGATCGAATCCACAAGGAGCAAGACTAACAACCTAATGTATTTTAAGTAGCGGAAATGCAATTGGCAAAATGATTGATGAAACTAAATAGACTAAATGCAAATAATGAAATAGTGAAATTAAAATAAATAAAGACTTTATAATAAAATTGTTGCCGTTACGGTTTTGGTTCGACACGAGACCGACTCACACAATTCTCCTCCACCCTCTACGATCCCCTAAACCTACAAGGCAAGGTAAATCAATGAAATGGTTTCCCGACACTCTAGGTATAATCTATCCTGTCTCACCCGATCACTCAAGTTCGATTGGTTAAAGACTATCATTGAACGTCGATAAACGCATCAAGGCGATACCACCCTAGTTGATACGCGATTAACAAATACAATTTGTCAACACGTAATATCCAATCAACCAACTTCACAATAAACGCAACAATAGTAGAAATTAAATTAAATCCGAACACAACTCAATTACAATCGATGCAAGTAATGGAAAAAGGCAATATTCATCATTTAATTATTCCAAACCAACGTTTATTATTCAGCAAGTTCTATGAAAACATTAAATCATAATGGACAACAATATTCATCACAAATTATGCTCAAATCATATTAAAGTATCGAAATCAATCATGAAACGAAAACAAATATAATCCGAAGCACAATACTACCAAATGTCCTATAATCGGGCTCATCCAACTAGTCGAGAGCTAATGAGGAGAGTCGTGGGAGTCAATCCCGATCTCGCCTTTATCCGTAACAGACAACCGGGAGCTTAGCCGCTCATGGTGGTGATGACGGAGGCCAAAACGGTGGAAACGGAGCTGACCATGGCGGAGAGGAGGCAACTGACAGCGATATGATGTGAAGAAGGGCCAAAAACGACCAACGGACAGCCCGGAATACGAGCATTGCGGTTGGCCGAGGAAGCGTTAATTTTCCGGCGGGTCTCCGACAGTGGCGGAAATGGGATGCGAAGGTACCCGATGGAAAGCTCGGTGATGGGGAGTTCAGATCAGGTCCTGGGGAGGTGAGAAGTCGTCGGAAATAAGCGAGGATCTGGCCTGGAAGTTGAAGAGTCGCGGCGGCTAAATCACGGCCAAGCGAGTTGGTTTTCGCGGTGAAGCTAGGGAAGTGTAGATCCGGCTGTGGGGAAGGTGGATCGACCCTTGGGGAGCTGGAACGTCACCGAAAAACAGCCAAAACTGGCCGGGAAGATGAAACGACGCGGTGGAAGACGAAGCGTCGCGGCGTGGTGGTTTATCGTGGTTTTGACGGGATGATGATGATCTGTGGTCGAGGAAGCCGAAGAGTCGCCGGAGGTGGAAGACGAAGGGTCGCCGGAAACTTTATGGATGGCAGCCTCCATTCACGCGATACGAAATTTTTGTTTTATAGAACAATGTGTAAAATTTTAGTTTAGTCCCTACATAATTGAAAAGTGACAAAATCAGCCCTTTAAAACATGACATTTTACCCCCTAAACAGCATAAATGAGACAAAATCACCCTTAATCCATAAGCCAAAACCCAATATCAACTCATATATTTTCTAAAATCATTCCAAACACGTTAAATTCATAAGAAAAATATTAGGAAGCGATTTTCGTGAATAAATTCATACATTCTTTAATTGTCTCAATATACTTCAATTTAATCACAAATGGGGTATTTTTATCACCAAAATAGAGTCACTTTCATGACTCTAACACACTCCCCAACTTACTCTTTGCTCGTCCTCGAGTAAAGTTAAAGGAACTCTTTCAACATTCTCACAAAACCATGCACAACCATATTCATCAACAACCAAGACATTCATCAAAATGTAAAGTGAAGAATTTGAACATAACAAGTAAATAACACAATCCTAAATAAAGAACTAAAGTTTCTGTCAAGATTTGCCTATCTCCATTCAAGCTTCTCAAACACACATTTCATATTCATATCACAATGTTAAAATGTCATGCAAAACTCCCGAACTTATGTACACGCAACATAATGCTCATTTTCCACACAAGATTTTGACATATGATTTCTTTTTCATTCATCACCTTTTTTTTTTTTTTTTTCTTGTCTTAACTTCTTAAGCTTTCTAGAAGGTCCGTGTAATGGGCTTTAGGTCAATGACTCCCAAATCAGATGGCTATAGGGCACTAAGTGTAGAACACTCCTCGAACTTCTTCACCCGAACCAACTAGGCTACAAGTCAAGACTTTATTTCTTTATTTCTTTTTTATAAAGCTTATGATCTATGTAATGACTTTTTAAGCTTTCTAGAGGACCCATGTAACGAGCTTTAGGCCAACCGCTCCCAAGCTAGATAGCTTTAGGGGATTAGGTGTAAAGCACCCCTCGGGCGTACTCACTCGAGTCACTAGGCTACAAATCAAAACCAAATCATCAAGCAACATTTAAGCACTTTTAACACACGCAAGATAATAAATGAAAATTTGCTCCATGGACATGTAAAGTATGTGGGAGACTTGCATAAACACTAAAACATATGACATTTACACAAAACAGTGTCCAACCACAATTATGGACAAACCTAACACAAAACAGAACCAATAGTTCAATGTTTAAAACCATGTTGCACAAATTTTTTTCAAAAACCTCACAAAACCTTTCAACTAGCACTTTAATTGCTTCTAAAATGGTAATTATGCATGAATTCATGAAAAATTTTAAAAATAACTCACTTTAGTTCACTTTAACCACTTTTGGACTTACAAGAATAAGATTCAACATATTTTCAACAAAAACATCATCATGCCACAAAAATTTAAGCACACTCTCCACAAAAGCATCATCAACAACACTTCACAAAAATATCACAATCTCCACAAAAGTCTCATCAACAACACTTCACAAAAATATAAAATCAAATCAACACTCCCCAACTTCAAATGTCATTGTCCTCAATGACCCACAACTATAAACATCCTCCCCAACTTAGCATCAAATGATCTCAAATGGCAATATAATCAATCATATAAAAATTGTCCAACATATTTGAGAAACAAGAAATCTAACAATAACAGCATATAAGGTGGAGAGATACAACCTGAGGAATAATGGTAGAGGGGTCATCACGAGCTTGTGGAGCATGCATAAGCGTAGCCTTGGACTAGTTAATGAGTTTCCAAACATGACAATCCTGCAAAGACAAAAACAACAAAAACATAAAAGCAATAAAAACATATTTACAAAGGTAGGTTGCCTCCCACAAGCGCTAAGTTTAAAGTCTTCAGCCAGACTCAGTGCACTGACATGGCTAATGTGGTTCTAATAAAGAACACTCTTCAATCACCTCTCCATCATTAATGCCATCGACATAAGGTTTAAGTCTTTGGCCATTCACCTTAAAAACTTGTCCCGTTTTTGGGTTTCGGATTTCAACACTCGTGAGGGAAAACATTAAGAACAATAAAAGGAGGCCATCCCACCCCGTGACCGAAGCTTCCCTGGAAAGAGGCGAAGCTTAGAGTTAAAAGAGCCACTTTTTGATTAGGAGAGAATGACTTCCTAACAATGTGTTTATCGTGAAAAGCTTTAGTTTTCTCTTTAGAGATGCGAAAGTTCTCATAAGCTTCGTGTCTTAGCTCATCTAACTCCGAAAGTTAGAGTTTCCTATAGTCACCGGCCGTGGTCATATCAAAATTGAATTTCCTTGTGGCCCAATATGCTCTATGTTCAAGTTCTACAGGTAAATGGCATGCTTTCCCAAAAACTAACCGATAAGGGGACATGCCAATAAGGGTACGATATGCGGTTCGATAGGCCCAAAGTGCATCATTCAGACGCATTGACCAATCCTTACGATCGGGCCGTACCATTTTCTCTAAGATAGTCTTAATTTCCCTATTAGCACGTTCCACTTGTCCACTAGTTTGAGGGTGATAAGGTGTGGCAACTCGATGGGTGATTGAGTACTTTTTTCAATAGTGAGCCAAAGTGCCTATTGGTGAAATGTGAGCCACCATCACTGATGATGGCGCGCGGATGACCGAAATGGCTAAAGATGTGCGATTGAACAAAGTTGACGACCACCTTATGATCATTGGTCCTAGTGGCAATGGCTTCTACCTATTTAGACACATAATCAACTGCAAGCAAGATATATTCAAAGCCAAAAGATGAGGGAAATTAATGGACCCATGAAATCAATACCCCACACATCAAACACTTCCACAATCAAAATAAGATTTAGGGGCATCATATCTCGTCTACCAATATTCCCTACTTTTTGACATGAAGTACAAGTACGACAATAAAAGAATGCATCATGAAAGAGAGAGGGCCAATAGAAACCACATTGGAGGACCTTTAAAGCGGTCCTCTTGCCACTATAATGACCACCACAAGCATAAGAATGACAAAATGCAAGTACACTACTAAACTCGTGGTCGGGAACACATCTCCTAACTATTTGGTCTCGCACACACCGAAAAGGTCCGGGTCTTCCCAAAAATAATGCTTGATGGTTGCAAAGAAATGATCTTTCTGAGTTTTGGTCCACCTAATGGTAATTGTCCTACGACCAAGTAATTGACTATATGGGCATACCAAGGTGCTTTGGATTGGGATATCGCAAACAGTTGCTCATCCAAGAAAGATTCATTCAAACATTGACCAGGGACATACTCTATAAAGAGTCTAGACAAGTGGTCGGCGACCACATTATCACTACCCTTTTTATCTTTGATTTCTAGATCAAACTCTTGCAACAACAAAATCCATCGAATTAGTCTAGACTTAGTGTCTTTCTTGGCTAACAAATACCTAACTGCAACGTGGTCTGTAAAGACAACTATCCTAGACCTAAGAAGATAAGACCGAACTTATCAAGGGAAAAACACTACGCAAGCAACTCTTTCTCCGTGGTGGTGTAATTACATTGAGCATCGGAGAGGGTCTTGCTTGCATAGTAGATTACAACGGGCTTTTTATTCCCCCGTTGGCCAAGGACTGCACCGATGGCATAGTCCAACGCGTCACACATCACTTCAAAAGGTAGGTTCCAATCAGGAGGTTGCATGATGCGTGCTGTGGTCAATGCTTCCTTCAAAATGGTAAAGGCAATCATACAAGAGTTATAAAAAACAAATGGCACATCTTTAGCAAGCAAATCACACAAAGGCTTGGAGATCTTGCTAAAATTCTGGATGAAACGTCTATAAAATCCTGTATGGCCTAGGAAGGATCTAATTTGTTTGACCAGCGAAGGGAAGGGGTAGTTGAGAAATCAACTCTACCTTTGCCTTATCCACTGATATCCCCTCCTTGGAAACTACATGACTTAAGACAATTCCCTCTTGAACCATGAAATGGCTCTTTTCCCAACTAAGAACAAGATTTGTCTCTTTGCAACGTTTTAACACCAACTTAAGTTTTTCGAGACAATCATCAAAAGAAGTACCAAACACAGAAAAATCATCCATGAAGACTTCAAGGAATTGACCCACCATGTCAGAAAATATCGATAACATGCACCTTTGAAAGCCTTGCGGCGCATTGCACAACCCGAAGGGCATGTGACGAAAGGCAAACGTGCCAAAAGGACATGTAAACGTGGTCTTTTCCTAGTCTTCGGGGGTAACTGGTACTTGGTTATATCCGGAATAGCTATCTAGAAAATAATAGAAAGCTTGCCTTGTAAGTTTTTCTAAGATTTGGTCAATAAATGGGAGCGGAAAATGATCTTTTCTAGTGGCTAGGTTGAGCTTCCTATAGTCAATGCAAACTCTCCATCCAGTGGGAGTACGGGTAGGAATTCACTCACCTTTTTTCATTTTCAACAACGGTGAGGCCACTCTGCTTAGGTACAACATGGGTTGGACTCACCCATTGGCTGTCGGATATAGGGTAAATGATACCCGCATCAAGCCATTTGATCACCTATTTCTTCACCACCTCCTTCATGTTCGGGTTTAACCTTCTTTGAGCTTCATGCATCGGTTTAGTATTCTCCTCACAAAATATGCGATGCATGCACAAAGAAGGGCTAATCCCTCACAAATCGGCTACCGACCAACCGATTGCTTCCTTATGTGCTATCAAGACCGCCACTAATCTCTCCTCTTGCTCACTATCTAAGTTGGCAGCAATGATCACGGGTAAGGTCTTGTTGGGTCCTAGGAAAACAGACTTCAGAGTATCAGGCAAGGCTTTCAACTCTAAGACTGGTGGAGACTCAATGGACCTCGGTTGTGTCGTCTTAGACAAAGGTGGTAAGGTTTCATACTTGATGTTCCAAGGTCGACGCTCTAGAGTGGGCGACCTAGCTATATACGCACTAACCTCATGAATCTCAGACACGACACTCAAGCTAGATATCTCCTCAACAAATGGATTCATAAGAGTGTAAATTGCATCATCACATAACATACGTGGGGCGTGAGCCTCCACTAGGCCCCTCAATAGCATCAACCATGAAACACTAGTTATCGTCCTCACGCATTGGTCCTAACCCAGCATTAAACACATTAAGTCTCAATTTCCTATTCCCAAAAGACACTTCTATCTCTCTAGATCTACAGTTAATGCAAGCATTTGCCGTTGCTAGAAAAGGTCTCCCTAAAATAATCGGTGGCATACTTCCACTGCTCGTATACTCCATGTCTAAGACAAGAAAATCCACCGGAAAATATAGTTCCTCAACCTTAACTAACACGTCCTCAATTAGGCCCCTAGGCATTTTGATCGATCGGTCAGCTAACTGTAGTATGACTTCAGTCGACTTGAGCTCACCTAAGTTAAACTGTTCATACACGGAAGTGGGTAATAAGTTCACGCTCGCCCTTAAGTCTAAGAGTGCTCTATCAATCGTGACATTAACTATCACACAAGAAATAATAGGAGCTCCAGGATCCTTTAACTTCGGGGGAATGCGGTTTGAGACAACCGCACTTACATTTTCCGGTAAATGTACAGTCTTAGGTGTGTGAGATTTCATTTTCCTCTTTTGCGTGCACAAGTCTTTGAGGAATTTGGCATAAGCAGGTACTTGCTTAATGGCATCTAAGAGTGGAATGTTAATCTGCACCTGCTTAAACAACTCAATCATTTCATCCATCCTAGCGCTTTTCCTAGTAGTGGGAATATTTGGGGGCTCTAAGCCAACCCGAGGAAAGGGTGCTCGATATGTACGAAGCAGGGGATGGTTCATTCTCCCCAACTTTTTCCTTACCCGGTCTCTGAACACTTAACTCAATAAGAGGCTCACTCTCACTCTCTTTGGCTTGGTCTCTACCTAGACTTTCCTCTTCTCTACCCTGGACTTTTACTTCCCTCTCAGGCCTAATTAGCTCTCGGCCGCTCGAAGAGTCATCACGGTCTTAGCTTGTTCGAAAAACCCTCTCTGAGAAGAACCACTAGGGTTACCTATGACTTGACTAGGCAATTGGCCTCGTTCCCTCCTACTGACTGCTTCATTTGACCAATCTGGGTCTCTAGCTTACTAATGGATTGGGAATGGGAATGTAGAAGTTGGGTATTCTGCTCTAAGTCCTGGAACCTAGCATTCATGTCGGCTTTTTTGTTCCCTGCATGGTTTGGAGCATTTGAGCCATCATTGATTCTAGTGAACTAGACCTTTGGGAGGGTAGTCTTTGAAGCAGAGGTGAGAACCTAGGTTGGATGGGTGGTTGGATTGAAGGTTGCTCCCTATAATTGCCTTGCTGATTGGAAGGATTGTTCATGTATGACATGTTATTAGGGACATTTTGAGGTGGTTGTGGCTTCCATAAAAAATTAGGGTGGTTACGCCACCCAGGATTGTATGTGTTCGAGTACGGATCGCTCCGTCTCTGGAAGCCTTGTGCAACTTGCACTTGCTCCTCAAAAGGGTCAGGGGCAGGTTCCTCAACCGGATGGTCAAAAGTGGAGTGCATGGCAAAAACATCCTGGTTCGCCTTCTGAGATGATTGTGTAGAGGGTTGCCTTTGTATAGATACAAACTGGTCAAATCGGTGGGCCAACACCTCTAACTTGGAACTAATGTCATCTAACCGTGACACCTCATATACGCCACCCTTCTTGGATGGCTGCCCTGAGATAGGCATTCTAGACGCAGAAATGTGGTACATTGAATTTTCACTTAAGGTCTCGAAGAGTTGCCATAACTCATTCTCCTCCTTGTGCATAAATGTTCCTCCACAAGAGGCGTCTACCATATTCCTATGCCTCTCGGTTAGTCCGTCATAGAAACTACGAACTAATTGCCACCTAGGGACTGCATGATGGGGACACTTCCTAAGCATTTCCTTCAAACGTTCCCAACTCTCATAAAAGCCATCAAGTTGAGTGAAACTAGTAATGGCTCGTCGTATGCTGTTGGTTTTACCAATGGGATAATACTTTTTTAGGAATCCTTCTTGCATTTGGGTCCAAGAGATAATGGACCTCGCTTGAAAGAATTGAGCCTTTGTTTGGCTCGATCCTTAAGTGAAAATGGGAACAAAATTAAGCGCACAACATCTTCATTCACATGTTGAAGTCTAACTGTGGAGCAAACCTCTAAAAATTCATCTAAGTGTTTGTATGGCTCCTCATTTAAATTCCCATAATAATTTGGCAACAATTGGATGAAACTAGTTTTGATCTCATAGTGTTGTGTCTGGACATTGGGGATATGGATACATGAGGCTGAAGTGTAGGTGGTGGGTGCGAAATGTTGGCTAAGGGGCACATGTGCGGGTTCATCCTGTTCAGCCATCCTACGTGCTTGTTTTCTATTCTTTTTATAAGTGCGTTCAATTTCAAGATTCAAAGGTAATAACTCTTCGTTAAAAGACCTTCTAGTTTGCATTCACCAACCAAACACACAAAAGGCTCAACAAGCAATGCAGCAACAATATCAAAGAAAATTAACTAAATGCAAAACCTAAGAAACAAATTTTACTAAGCACACGAAACAAAACTAAAACAAATCTAAAATCTAACGAAACTATACTCAATGAAATTTCCCACAACAAAATGTTTAATCAAAACTAAATTTATCAATGCAACCTAAAAGAATTTAATATTGAGGACAAAAATCAAAGGTTAAGAGAATTTCACAATCGGGACGTGCAGGATCTTCAATGCTCACGACACGCTGAAGCGTTTTCCCAATTGCAATTTTCCTGCAAAACAAAAACAAACACAAATGAAACTATTCCAATGAAAATAAAATAAAACAAAGTAAAAATGAAATTACGCAAACAACCTAAAAAGAAAATAATTAACTAAAAATGCAAAGAGACAAACTAAACGGGACACAAATATTAAACAATTCACCCAAACAAATAATCACAAGAAAGAAAATAACACAAACAAAACAACAAAACAACAAAACAACAAAGACTAAAATAAACCTAGAATAAAAACTAATAACTACCCAAACACACAAAGTCAAAAGCACGTTGCTCTCCTGGCACGGCGCCAAAAATTTTGTTAGACCGATCGGGTCCACAGTCCTAAAAAATTAAACCTAAATACCGTAGTAGCGGTAAGCAGGATCGAATCCACAAGGAGCAAGACTAACAAACTAATGTATTTTAAGTAGCGGAAATGAAATTGGCAAAATGATTGATGAAACTAAATAGACTAAATGCAAATAATGAAATAGTGAAATTAAAACAAATAAAGACTTTATAATAAAATTGTTGCCGTTACAGTTTTGGTTCGACACGAGACCGACTCACACAATTCTCCTCCACCCTCTACGATCCCCTAAACCTACAAGGCAAGGTAAATCAATGAAATGGTTTCCCGACACTCTAGGTATAATCTATCCTGTCTCACCCGATCACTCAAGTTCAATTGGTTAAAGATTATCATTGAACGTCGATAAACGCTACAAGGCAATACCACTAGTTGGTACGCGATTAACAAATACAATTTGTCAACACGTAATATCCAATCAACTAACTTCACAATAAACGCAACAATAGTAGAAATTAAATTAAATCCGAACACAACTCAATTACAATCGATGCAAGTAATGGAAAAGCAAGATTCATCATTTAATTATTCCAAACCAACGTTTATTATTCAGCAAGTTCTATGAAAACATTAAATCATAATGGACAACAATATTCATCACAAATTATGCTCAAATCATATTAAAGTATCGAAATCAATCATGAAACGAAAACAAATATAATCCGAAGCACAATACTACCAAATGTCCTATAATCGGGCTCATCTAACTAGTCGAGCCGTGAGGAGAGTCGTGGAGTCAATCCCGATCTCGCCTATGCCGTAATGCATAACCGGAGCTTATGCTCATGGTGGTGATGACGGAGGCCGAGCCCAGGTGGAAACGGAGCTGACCATGGCGGAGAGGAGGCAACCGGATAGCGATATGATGCGAAGAAGGGCCGAAACGACCAAGCGGACAGCCCGGAATACGAACAGCCGTCGCCGTTAGGAAAATGTTAATTTTTCGACGGGTCTCCGGAAAACGGTGGCGGAAATAGGATCCGAAGGTACCGATGGAAAGCTCTGGTGATGGGGAGTTCAGATCAGGTCCTGGGGAGGTGAGAAGTCGTCGGAAATGAGCAGGATCTGGCCTGGAAGATGAAGAGTCGCGGCGGCTAAATCACGGATTCCGACGGTTTTTGCGGAGGCTGAAGGTAGGGAAGTGTAGATCCGGCTGTGGGGAAGGTGGATCGACCCTTGGGGAGCTGGAACGTCACCGAAAAACGGCCAAAACTGGCCGGGAAGACGAAACGACGCGGTGGAAGACAAAGCGTCGCGGCGTGGTTCTCGATGGTGGTTTGCCATGGTGGGTTGCCGTGGTTTTGACGGGATGATAATGATCTGTGGTCGAGGAAGCCGAAGAGTTGCCGAAGGTGGAAGACGAGGTGTCGTCGGAAACTTTATGGATGGCAGCCTCCTGTTCACGCGATCTAAAATTTTGTTTTATAGAACAATGTGTAAAATTTTAGTTTAGTCCCTGCACAATTGAAAAGTGACAAAATTAGCCCTTTAAAACATGACATTTTACCCCCTAAACATCATAAATGAGACAAAATCACCCTTAATCCATAAACCATAACCCAATATCAACTCATATATTTTCCAAAATCATTCCAAACACGTTAAATTCATAAGAAAAATATTAGGAAGCGATTTTCGTGAATAAATTCATAAATTCTTTAATTGTCTCAATATACTTCAATTTAATCACAAATGGGGTATTTTTATCACCAAAATCGAGTCACTTTCATGACTCTAACAGTTAACCGAATGTTTTCCTAGCAGATCGAAAAATCAATGGAAGTCTATGTTGATGACATGCTGGTCAAATCACATGTTGCTTTAGATCACATAGCGCATCTCGCTAAGATGTTCGGTATACTCTGAAGGTACAGAATGAAGCTTAATCCTCTCAAGTTTTTGTTCGGAGTATCCTCGGGAAAATTCCTGGGGTATATGGTTAACCAGAGGGGAACCTTGAGAAGATCCAAGCTCTCCTTGATATGAGAAGCCCGACCAACCGAAAACAGGTTCAGAGTCTCAATGGGCAAATAACGGCACTCAATCGCTTCATATCAAAGGCAACAAATCCCTACTTGCCATTTTTTAATATACTCAAGGCCAACAAGAAGTTCGAATAGACTCCCGAATGCGAACAAGCTTTTCAGATCATTAAAGAGCACCTCGGGAAGCCACCTCTTCTGTCCAAGCCTCTCCCTCAGGAAATTCTTCTTCCGTATCTATTCGTCTCTCAGCATGTAGTCAACGCAGCTCTAATTCGGGAAGAAAACAGGGTCCAATGGCTGGTATATTATGCTAGTAAACGTCTGCTGGACATCAAAATGCGGTATCCAGAAATGGAACGATTAGCTTATGCCCTACTGATCGCCTCCAGGAAGTTGTGACCTTATTTCCATGCCCACACAATCCATTTATTGACCAACTATCCGCTTAAGCAAGTCCTCCAAAAACTAGAGGCTTCAGGTAAGTTGCTCAAGTGGGCGATGGAACTAAGTTAGTTAGATCTGCAATACAAACCGAAAGCAACCATTAAAGGGCAGGCTGTTGCCGACTTCATCTCGGAGTTCTCATATCAACCGGTTAAGAAGCCCAAGCAACAGGCTAGAGAAGTCACCTAGGAAACCATTTGAAATCTATCGACTTGGAGCCTCTATGTCGATGGATCCTTGAACAGGAAAAGGGCAGGGGTAGACCTTCTCCTCCTTAGTCCCAAAGGGACTCACATCCACGGTATTCTTCGGTTTGGGTTCAGAGTGACTAACAACGAAGCCGAGTATGAAGCATTACTTGCTGGTCTATGATTGGCAAAAGAAATGGGATCAACCGCGATCAGCATTCATAGTGACTCCATGTTGGTTGTTAACCAGATCTTGGGGGAATATCAGGCCAAGGAAGAAAACATGATTAGTTATCTGAAGAAAGCTAAGGCCGCGCTCGAGCCATTCAAGCACTTTACGATCATGCATATTCCTAGAGACAGTAATTCTATCACGGATGCCTTGGCAACAATAGTGTCGTCGCTGGACTCAGATGCACTAGAAAATATTCCTGTTCGGTTCATAGAGATCCCTAGTATCAGCTCTCCCGAATAGGCCATAAATATGACAGAATTAGTTTCCTAGATGACCCCTATCATTTAGTATCTCCGAGATGGGACCTTGCCTAGTGACAAGATCGAGGCAAGAGCCATGCGGACTAGAGCTACTTGTTACACACTTATAGGAGATCAATTGTACAAGCAAGGGTTTAGCGCTCCTCTTCTCCGTTATGTAACTGATGAGGAAGCAAACTATATCATGAGGGAGACACATGAAGGGATCTGCGATAATCACACTGTCGCGTGATCCCTCGCTAACAAGTTGTTCGTCAATGGTACTACTGGCCCCTACTCCATGAGGATAACTTTAACTTTGTAAAAAAGTGTGACAAATGCCAACGGTTCACGAACATACCGCGAGCTCCTTCCCACCAACTGATAACCATGACCAGCCCCTGGCCATTCTCCATGTGAGGAATTGATCTTATTGGACCCATGCAAGCTGGAAAGGGAGGGGTTAAGTATGCAGTGGTTGTGATGGATTACTTCACCAAGTGGATTGAGGTCAAACCCTTAGCCACGATCACTACCAAAAAGCTCAAGGACTTCGTCTGCAAAAATATAGTGTGCCGCTACGGAATTCCTCATACCCTTATCTTTGATAATGTGAAACAGTTTGATAATAAGCAATGAGCTGGGGATCTATTAAAAGTTCGCCTCAGTCGCAAGACCGCAAGCAAATGGCCAGGTTGAAGCTATCAATAAGACCATCAAGCATACCTTGAAAGCTAAGCTTGGCGCTACCAAGGGTAATTGGGTCGATGACTTCCCAGAAGTCTTATGGGCATACAGGACAACTCCGAGAACCTCTACTTCAAAAATACATTTCTCGCTAGTATATGGCTGTGAGGCAATGATCCTAATGGAAGTAGGGACTGGTTCATTTCGGAGAAACCTGTTCAATGAAACAAACAATGAAACGCTTATGTGTGTAAGTCTGGATTTAGTTGAAGAACATTGCGGCAAGGCTCAGCTGAGGATAGCAGCCTACCAATAGTGCACGAAAAGATTCTTTGACTCTAAAGTCAGGAGAAGAGATTTCCAGGTCGACGATCTACTTTTGAAAGAAGTCATTCTCTGTACAAGAGAACCAAATGCAAGAGTATTGGGGCCAAATTGGGAAGGCCCATATTGCGTCGCTAAGGTGATACGATCGGGGACTTATCACCTTGAAAGGCTCAACGGTTCCGAAATACCGCGAGCTTGGAATGCTGAATATCTTCACCCCTATTATTAGTAATTCCAAACTCGTTTTCTTGTAAAGATTTACTCTTTTAAGCTTTGTAAATAAGATAACTCTTATGTAATATTGTTTCTCGCATGAGTGCATTTCTTTTCGCATATGTAATATTTGTACAAGTACTATCGCAAATAGTTAGAAAGCGACTTTATGTCCACATTTGTAACGTTTGTGAGCACGAAAAATTATAAGTACTCACAAATTATTAAAGAAATAGTCTCTTTATTTATTATAATTGAAAGAAAGTACTGAAGTGCAAGCACAGGTATAGTTATAAGAAAAAAGAAAAAGCAGTATAATCACGGCCTTCGCCTCCTGTGCCCCGCTGAGCAACCTCAAGATCTCCCAGCCTTGGCCGCCAACCACTTGGTCAGCTGCCAGTTCCTCCGGAACATACTCCTTTGGATGCTCATATTTCGGATAAGGCCCTTGACCTTCCTCCTCGTCGTCGGCCTATGCCATGGAAGCGAGGATCCTCTGGAAGTCATCTAGGAGATCGGTGAGGTCTATGATCAAATTCCTTGGTTGCAGGGCATAAATGGACTAGATCGACCAGTCAGCGGCTCTCCTCTCAATTTCCAGCTCTTGGCCTCATCTCTTCGGTTAATGAAGTGACATGCCCCTAGGACAATTCGAGTTCTGCCTCAAGTGCTCATCTCTGCTGCTCGATTGTCCCCCACAACCTCGCCCTGTCTTTTTCTGCTCGTTAGGCCCGCTTGGAGTTCACTCGCCCAGCCTCGGGGGCCACCAAACCTCCTTAGTGAGCCTGACCACTGTCTTTTGGAGCTCTTTGATCTCTTATCCCCTCTTCTCCAGCTCGTCCTTCTGGAAATCCACCGTACAGAGCGTAGCATTCCTCTCTTATAGGTACAGGTTCACCTAAACGACGGACATGTTCATCTCCATCTGCACAGCCTCTAAATCTCGTTTCAGCTGCGCGTTCTCTTTTGTCAGCTCGACGAGCCCCTCAATGGCTCCTAGTTGAGTCTTCTATTAGGCCAAGTGCATAGTGAGCAGAGACTGCATAGCAAAGGGAACAAGGGCTTAAATTCCATTTCATTGAAAAAGTAAGGGGAATATAAGAAAGTCCTCGACAAGGACGAACCCTCTTACCTGGCTTTGCAGCTGAAACGCCATGGTCATCAAGCCCACAAGGTTGGAGGCCACGAATTGTTCGAAGACCTCTGCGAGCTGGCACTCTAGCAAGGTGAACATCACCGGCTACAAGTGCTCTAGAAATTGCCCCATAGAATCCAGCACAGGTGTGCCAACTCCTGCAGTAGGTGGCGTCTTGCCCACTATCTTTTTTCCCGCTCTTCTTCTAGGAGTTGTAGTCCCCTCTTGCCCCCTACGCGAAGCCTCAGGGGCAAGTGTGATGTCAGGCGCGGGCCTGGGGGGCCTTCCCGAGCGAAATGCCTGTTAAAGTTGCAACCTCCCAGCCTGTATGCCCAAGCCCTCCGGACTCCTCGACTGCGGCTACTTCCTTTTTTAGATTTTGGGCCACGCTTCGCTTAGGACAAGCAGTGAGGTCGGGGGCGTTCGTTGGCTATTCGACGGGAGTTTGTGCTCCCGCTAGTGTTCCTCCTACGGGGGTACCACGGGGGCCTGTCTCGGCTGGTCCCGAGGCACCAACCCGAGGAAAGATGAACCCCCTAGCTCTCAGCGACCTAGGCACATTGGGTGACGTGGTCATTGCATGCAAATATCGTTAGCAAAACAGTTCACTGCATGCAAAAAATAAGATTGGCTAAGGCTACGGACACTTACTCGGTAAGGATTCCAAGGTCGCCTCGGGATTAAAAAAGCCATACTTCCTCAGGTTAGAAGTCGTCCACAAGCAGTTTCCTGTCGCGATTCTAATTGGGCAGAAGACCAAAATCTGTTATTCTGTTAAAGTCAGGGAGAGCCATCAAGCTGGTCGTCTTGTTTCTTGCGAAGACACGGAAGAGTTTGTTAGCAAAGATTAAAAGAAAAGAAATTCACCAAGTAAAAGAAGGGAAGACCTACTCGGGTCCCTAAAATGGCAAATGCCATCATAATTAAAAAAGAAAAACTTTGTTTCATACGCCCCGACATTACTGGAGTAATTGAATATGCCTCCCTCGATCGTGGATTGCTTCGAGAGGTAATAAGAGTCCTTGTCCTTGCTCTTTTTCAAATAATACGAGCAAGCGAGCTCTAGCGCAATCAACTCGTCGAGATCATTCTCGCCACATGCGATATACATAGCCACAACTATCATATATGCGTTGGGCGTCAGCTATAAAGGTACGACCCCGAAGTGATCGAGGATCGACCTTATGAAGGGTTGGAAGGGAATCAGTGCTCCGCATTTGAAGATATTCTCGGAGATCATAGCCATTCCCTCTGGCAGATTATGAGCTATATGCGTCGTGACTTGCAGGTAGACGTCACGCTAAGGCCCCTGAGTATTGGTCAATCGCTCTCGTATTTTCTCTCCCGTAGCCTAGCTGACAATTTCCTCCACGCAGGGACTCACCTGGGCGTCCCTACACCGCGAGCTCGTCTCGCCTCGTCTTAGTCGCTTAAGAGTCCATCTCTTCTACGGTCTGAAAAAGAGCGACATGCAGGGATTACTCAGTCTTCATACAAAGTTTCGTAGGATGACGTGGAAGAATAAAAAAACACAAAGTGTCTTCCGTAAACCATAGTTAAACCCCAAGAATCCTTGGGAACCACCCCCAAAGATTCATGCCCTAAAAGAAAGCTCATTCTCTGTACGATCGCCCACAAACACCCATTGTTATCGCATGGTTATCTACAGAATAGAAAAAGGAAAGTAATGGAATGATCTTCCTTACCTCTAAGGTGTGGGGATTAGACTTGATGTTATGAACGTCAAATGCACACCAACTTGGAGGATGAAAAACCTGGTCTCGTGAAAGCTTCTTGCTTTTTCTGAAAGAGTGAGTGTTGTGACATTGCTTAAGGCGAGCCTGGGATTTTATAGTGGAGAAAACAACGATTGGTTTTCCCGAGGCCAAGCGAAGTTTGGGCGGAAATCATCTCTCGCCATTGATTGCGACCACGTGTCGTCAATCGGCGAGAAGGAGTAATCGCCACGCTTCGAGAAATTCAATCGTCGCTTCTCTTCATTGAAATAATCGAGCAACGGCTCGTTTCCCTCCTCCACATTAAATGCGCTCTCATTCCCATTTAATGCCCTGAAAAAGAATGTCGTTTCAACATGGCTTACATTTAATGCGCATGGTTGGCACTTATTGCTCATAGGACACGTTTGTCAGAATAAAGGGTACTTCATTAATGGATTAGTTACCAAGCACAACGGATGATATCTGAAGAGGTCGTTGGGGAGGGGACAGAACACTCTTCGTCGCATGTCAGTTGTGGAGCGATGTGATTCCTTGCCTTCAGCAGAAATATGCTAAGTATAACCAGGTCGCGGACCTCGGTTAAGATAAGAGGCGCATCGATACAGCACTGAATAGGGTCTGATCCAGGTCATCGACCTTGCGAAAGGAGACCATCTCAGGTCTCTCGTAAGAAAATGTGTTGCGACCTCCTTGTAGCCAGGTTGGATCGACCAAGCGTCATTCAGGACATATCAAATCAAGGCATAATTGTGAAGTTCTCAAGGTTTGATTCTCAAACCTTAAAAACTAGAGGACTTCTATTATGCCTGTAAAAGTAGGGCTGACGCGGAGTCTTGTCAGCATAGGGTGGTCAGAACTTGGGAAGGTTCTGTGGCCGTTTAGATGAGGCCACGTCGCATAATGACACAGGTGGCATGCCACTGTCAGTACAGTGGGTGAGTGCCAGGCTAGTGGATGGTTAGAAATCATCCACATGTCCAATCCCTGCGAGAGTCGAGGAAATCACTCGGGCAGGTGAGCAATGGGACGCAGAGAAGGATTTGCATGGTACCCACTCACTTGCAAATTTAGTAATCATTACCTTGGTTTATCCCACTATAAATAGAGGTCTTCCCACTCATTTGCAAGATTAGCTAATTTTACTCCATAATAGCTTACTTACTCTCTCTCTCTCTCTCTCTCTCTTGTATTCTCTAAGCTGTAACTCAGCTTGCTGAACGACCTGACCTTACTTTCATTAATACCATATCAGTGGACGTAAGATTTGCTTTTGAATATCCGAACCACTTTAAACATTGTCTTTCATCCTTTATTAAATTCAATACCCTCATATCACACGTGACTTCTAATTCTCTTTAGCATTTCTCAGGTACGAATAGTTGGTGTCAAAATCAAGCATCAAAAATATCATTAAATTATTTCACATTTGTGTTATTTCAGAGTAGTATCCCCTCAGCATTAAGGCGTTTATTATTGATTTATTAATCCTATGATGTAAGAAGCATATTCCTCCCTAGGCAAACATAGTCACCATTCTTATCAAGGCCATAAAGATAAAACATGTGATTTACTTATATAGATAAATCAATACTATAATTCACAAAGATAAAACCGGAAGTAAATTCCTTGCGAAGTTTACAACTAAAATTGTAGAAATCTATTACGCTAACAACAGAACAAATGGTTTGTATGAAGTTGTTAGGGTGAGAAGAATAATCGCTGCATTGACAGAGATAGAGGCCCATGAAGTACTAAAATTATTTTGTTTCAAGATTTTCTTACATTTGTGGCGATGGGTTCTACTGTAGCCATTTAGATTTTCCACAAGATCCGAGTGGTAAAAGTTAGGATTGCATATGGTAGTTTCCTTGACAAGGTCACGAAAAATAATTGCTAAACCTTCGCTATCACTTGGCCTAATTTTCGATAACTCCATTTTGACGAAGCAGCTCCACATCTTTTCTAGTATTGATAAACAGCTCTATTTTTGGCTGGTCTTCCTTAATTTCCAGTTTCGGATTTTCTTTCGTTTAGTTAACTTCATTTTGATTCTTTCCTTTCACATCCCTCGGACAATTTGGTGCAGAGCTCTTGAAATGAGGTACATAACTGAGTGATTGAACTAATTTGTTGGTCTTGCAGTGTAATTGCTCGAAGACCAGGAAATTCATTAATTAAACTTTAAACAGAACTTCTGCTCCAATAACTATTTTCAGTTTCCCATTTTTTAATCTAGTATCAAATAAATGAAGGCGTATGTATAACATTCTTAACCAAATTTCACCTCTCCCACAAAAGCGTAAAGCGATTCATCACTCAGAACATTTGTAAAATCATACACAGTGGTAAAAATAAACAAGCAGCCATTTTACACAATCAACCTCTCTTAATTAATTCTCATATTAAACTGGCATATAAATGAAATCCTTGCAAAGGTATCTCGAAATAGCTACAACGCAATGACAGAACAAACTGCTTGTATGAAGGTGAGAACAAGAAGAATTGCAGCTGCAATGACAGAGATAGAAGCCCATGGAGTGTTGAAATAATTTTGTTTCAAGGCCGCCCTCCACTTGTTACACGGGGTTCTATAGTAGGCGTTTAGTTGATTAACAAGATCTGTATAGTTAAACAGCTGAGGGCTTATATAACTCTCCTTGCCAAGCTTCTGAAAAACAGCCGTCACTCCTTCAATAACTTCATTTTGAATGAGTATTTCCTCATCTTTTCGAGTGCGAACAAGGTGACTCATAAGGGAAATGAAGTCATTCGAATATCTGGTAGTGCAATTTAATTGCTCATAAGCTAGGAGATTCAAGAACAAGATTTCCGTATCAGCAACTATTAACAATTTTGGAATTTTCAGAATCCCATTTTTGAATGTGATATCAGTAAAATATTTGCTTGAACCAACCTCAAACTTGACTCCAGCTTGCTCAAGTTCTGTTATAGTAGGTGTGTTTGCAGTTTTGAATTCCCCTCCTGAGTGCAACTCTGGTGATTGAAGACAAACTATTAAAAAATCGAGTAAGTGCTTCGCTTCAGAAAAACGGATTTCGAGCAAATTTTCTTCTATCTTCCCTAGATAGTAACCAACTATATTTATCTTCATATTACAGATTAGTTTGCACAGGGAACGGTCATCAGACATTCCGTTCATGGGCATGGCTAGCTCAAACAAGCCCTTAAGCATGAACATTGGAAGTTGATTTTCTAGCTTCCATATGTCAATCCATATATCAAAAGCGATGGATAAAGATATCTCTGGAAACGGCTCTCTACTGGACATCTTCTTGCACTTTAGTAAAAATTCAATGACAAAGGCTGCATCAAGTAATATCATTTCTACAAACTCATTACTTTCTATACTAATGGTTTCTGCAAAACATTCACGCAGTTCTACTTCTTTATCCTTTATATATAAAAGAAAATCCATAATACTTTTCTCTGTTCGTTTAAGGAAATCTTGTAAGAATACCAGTTTTTGCTTTTCCATGGCCATTAGCTCCTTTTTGCCACGGTGAAATGGACCGATGGAAACTGCCTGAGGAGTGCATGCGCTTTCGTTTAACTGTCGGATTCGTTGAGGAATTCTATAAATGCAACACTTTCCGGACAAAGGATTCAAGGTGCTAAGCTTCCAATTCAATGTATCCGCCAGGTTCTTGATATCAATTGATGCATGCTCCCTTTTCTCCATCATTGCTTTCTCTATCCACTACCAATTGTCAATGAAAAAAGAAATTAAAATCTACTGTCATACACACGAAATTGTTGAAATTAACATTCCTTTCAATATGATAAAAGCTCATGACAACAAGCAGGACTTACCTGCGGATGACCAAGTTAAGGAAACGGATTCAAGAAACTTAAAGACCGAGGGGAAAAGACCTTGAGATTTGAGCTCTGCAATTAGCTAAATCATACTGAATTATATAACCAGAAACTTGCGAATTTGTTCTTAAATAGAATTCTTCTCATCATGGCGTAAACAATGATTAAAATAAAGTTGTCGGTGGCTTTTAATCTAAAGCCTTACTATTATGGGTCAAAAGAAATATCCATCTTTCTTTCTTTCAGGTGTAATCAAGCCGAGCCGAGTATTGAGAAGCTCGAGCTCATCTCGGCTCGGCTGGACTAGTCGAAGCTCGAACTCAGCTCGGCTGGACTAGTCCAAGCTCGACCTCGACCAAGCTTCAATTGTTGAGCTCGAACTCGAGCCCGACTCGGTTGTAATCGAGTCAAAATGGAGTTCGAGCCTGAGCTCGAATCACCTGACTCAGAAAAGAGAGACAGAGAGGAAGGAAGAAAGAATAAAGAGGAGAGAGAGAAGAAATAATCACTCAGATTAACACCGGTAACATGTTTAATCATATCAAATCTATGAAAAACCATCAGATTTCAAGCAATAAACAACTCCACAAAGCCACCGACCATGCTTTTTTACATTAAATTCTTCGAATTTGTAGCTATAAACATCTTATTCATAAGCTTAATCACTGTTTCTAAACAAAAACCAATTCATTTCTAAACTTAGAAACCAATTAAAACGAAACAAACCATGTAGAAATCAAAACAAAACATAAAGGACTAAACTTTCATGAATCTTAACACTAACCCAGATGCCCAAATCACAAACAATCACCAAAAGAATCAAACTTTGACCTCAACTTGAACTCAAAACACCACTCAACCAAATCCAACACCGACCAAAGCCACTCCTTAAAACACAAACCAAACCATTCTTTGAACAAAAACAAACACAAACCCACATCAAAACACGTCTTCCACATCAAAACACGTCTTGTTAGCTCTAACATACCTAAAAGTGAAGCTTAGCCGAGGTATTGACGGTGTTTCAGCTTCTTCTCTAAGAGTTTGAGTTTAGCAAAACCAACCAACCAACCGTTTGTATTCAAGATATTGGCTTTAGATCCAAAAAGTGAAGTGGGTTTTTGTGGGTTCTGCTTGTTTCATGCTATAAGCTTGGAAAAAAAAAAAAAAAAAAAGAAAGGCCATTATTTAACTTATAAAAATTTTTGGGTTGACAGTGAAACCCTAAATTTTCAACCCGAAAATTGTGACCTGACCTGCATTGTTCTGGGTGCGTTTCGTTAAAAGAATATTAAATTACCAGAATGTTGAATGATTGAAATCTTATATTATGTGGGGCATTTGATTGAGGGTTATATGAGGTTATTGGGATTAAATTATCTTATATTACTTGATTATCATGTTTGATTATCAAGTAATATAAAATACCGATAATCTTCAATAATAGTGGTTACTATTGATAATATTGGAGGTAATTTGATTACCTTCATTTTTTTAAGTATTTTAAGATTATTAGGGTTATCTTTTTTTGCTATAATTGTATCTCTTATTAATAAAATTTTAGAACAATAATGCACTTATTTTTAAATTTATTTACATAAATATAACTTTTACTATTTTACCCCAACTGATTAACTTTTTGGACAAAATTACCCTTGAATTTAAAACAAATTGCAGCCCACCCAAGACACCCCCCAGCGCTTGCCGTCAGCCACCACTGTCGTGCTAGCCGCAACCGTCGCCGAAATGGTGCACGGAAGGCCTAAAATGGCCGCCATGCACCGATACACAAAGTTGTTTTTATCATTAAGCAAGGAAATAATTTCAAGCTCAAGCATCCTATAAAGTAATTGGTTTTTATCATTGGCCTTTGAAAATAATTTCACACACCAAAAAAATTTGTTTTTAGATTATAAACAAAGAAAAAAAATTTATATATAAATTTAATTGGTTAGTCTTTCTAATTGTGCATATTAGTTAGTTAATGTCACCATAAATTACATCATATATCAACCTAAAAAGAGTGTTTTTATTTATTTATTTATCAATCGGGGTGTTCAGGCCAACTTGCATGCACCTTAACTAATCTCTCAGGGCTTTGGAACTGCCGACCAGGTAAGAGCTTTAGTGGTTACCCTTATTAGTGTCTAAAGAGACTCGAACTTAAAAACTCATGAAATCTTCTTTTACTCTTTTACCATCAGGCAAACATAAAGTCATGAAATGGTAAAAATAAAAAACGAATACTCTTTTATGCTAAAATATGACGAAAACAAGTATTATCAAATTAAATAGCAATTTAGTATAATTCTTTCATATCTTATTTAGTAATTTTAATAAGAGAAAAAATTATAATTAAAATAATAATAATAATTAGGTCTGAAAATAATATAGGAGACCAATAACATCACCCTAAATTATTTACTTAGTATGATTGGATTTGCAAAATCACTCAGCCAGGCTCTTTAACCAATAGGTTTAGGCTTGAAGGGTGTACATACTTATTCACTCTCCACTAAATGGGAGTTTTCAGAGTGTTCATTAAAGAATTTGATTTATAGAAAATATTCTCTTGTTCTTGCATTAAAGTTTGATGATGTGAAGATTTATGAGAGCATCTCTAAATGACTCTTTATATAATTTAAATTTTTTACTATAAAGAGTTTGTCCATAAAAATAAGAGTCCAATAGACTCTTCATTCTTTAAATATAAATTAAAAGAGTGAATTTGACTTTCCACATCTAGGGAGTCAAATTTCACTCTCTATCCCTATTTTATTTACTAAATTACAAGTTTCTATACATTTTATTATTAATTCTCTCTCCTATTAAGTTTCTCTTTTATTTATTAAGTCTAATTTAAAGAATCTATTAGATTTGAATACAAATTTTATTATTTATATAAAATATGTTCTTGATGGAGATACTCTTATACAATGATATATGTACATTGAAAAAACAAAAAAAAAAAAAAAGTTGTTGGGGGCTCTTTACTAGACCTGGCAAATGGGCGGGTACGATCCGGGTAGCAATAGGTCACGGGTGAAACGGGCACGGGTCCACATGTAATTTTTTTTGTACGGGCAGTAATATGCATGACCCGCACCCGCCCGTACGGGCATGGGTCAACCCGCGGGTCAACTGTATAAAATGATTTTTGTTTTTTCTCAATTATCAAATTTAGCAGCATAAACATTAATTCAACAAGACCAACTAAAATATACAATAATTTAATAAATTGTTCCTAAATGGGCAATAGATATACATAACCGATAAGAAAAAACTTCAAATCAACAAATAATAAAAGCATCTCACAAGCGATAATCTCATAATAGTAAAACTCATCCAATTCTGAATGGTCTCCCACATTTCAATAAACAAAACTGAACTAACCGAAACAAAAAAAACAAAACCCTAGAACTCACTGTCGTAAATTTTGGTTTGGTGTCAAATATTGGGTTTTGCAGGTTTTAGATTGGGCGTGAGGGTTCTGGTTTTGGGTGAGGTAAGGGCTGCGAGGTGGCGGACCAGGGATTTTTACCCAGGGGAGGGGGAAAAACCCTAAAACGACTCCATTACTGTTTGCCAATCAACTAGTGAAAACATAAGAAAATAACATCCAATTCACAAGGAAATACAAGAAAATTGTTACGTGGAAAAACCTCTTCAATGTGAAGAGATAAAAAAACAACGGGAATCTAACGATCCACTTAAATCTAATATAATCAAAAACGCTTATTGATGCGTATTTTTTACAAACATGCAAATGTAGCAAGTGCACTAGTAGCAAAAAGTAATAAAGTGATAAGTAGAGTATCGTTCCCACGAGGATAGTATTACTAAGTACTGATTTCTCTAGTTTAAGTGCTAATTGAAGCAACAATAAATTGGATTGTTGGAAAATTAACTAACTAAATACAATTTAAGAAAATATAAATGAATGATAATGAAATTAAAGCAAAACCCAACAACTTAACTAATTAAACAAAATGCTAAAAAAAATGCTAGGGTGTTGATTTCACCTAGATACGCTAACCCAAATCATAGAATCTATTACCCAAGTTCTAATTCCTTGATTAAAAATCGAATTTCCTAAGTTGTAAAACATACATTCTCAGGCTATATTTTCCTACTTATCCCTATTAAGCTTCCGCACCCAACAAAATGAAGATTAATAGTTCAAAGTCTTTTAAGCTTAATGAAGATTAATAGCTCAAAGTCTTTTAAGTTTTATGGAATTCTATCTAGATTTCATAAATCGCTAAACCTATCTCTAGCGTTTGCTTAATCTACGGTATTTATCCCAAGAGGCACAATCGCAAATCATTTCTCAGTCTCATTGTGAATAACACACATTTGAATGGTGATCAAGCACCCAAAAGTCATTAAGCAAAGAGATAAACACTCAATCGTGAAATTAAAACTCAAAGTAAATCAATTCATATAAATTTGAATCATTGTATCAAGGTTACATCAAACATCAGCTAAACAACTTAGTTCATACTCAAAAACAAAATAAAATAACAAAAACAAACTGAATCAAGATTCATCATTGAAAAACAAGCAAAAGATGGAGAAATCTTCTCTAATTTGAAGCTCAAATCTTCAATAATCTTCTCCTTCCAAAAGCTGCCTTCCAAATGACGAACCAAGATCCTTTTTCTTTCATTTTTGTGCTAATTTATACCTTTTTCACTTAAGGACCAAGCCCTAGCAAGCCAAAACGCGTCGTTTTATTTTTCACATCTGACGCAGTTTCGCCGCAACGAAGCTTGTTCCTTGTCGCGGCGAGAATCTTTCGGGCCAAATTTGAGCATGAAAGAGTCTGAATATGGAAAAGTGTTAAACATACGAATTGTATCCCTTTAAATTATGTTTTTACTCGTTCAAGAATTAGAACAATCCGAGGTCTACAGCTCAAGTTGTGGTAGAAATACTGAAGCACATCGAAAGACGTTTTCCTTTGGTTTCCAACATACTGTTCACAACTTCAAGCCAAGTTTTCACCCTTGTCCATTCAGAATTAGGAAAAACCCAAAATATGAAAGTTGTAGCTCTGCTTCTTAGCTTTCCAAAGCTTCTAAAATCAGGTCATTTTGAGTTTCCAAGCTCAAGTTACGTAATTTACGCTCAAAACTGTCATTTATATTCAAAATCATCGTTTAGGCCTACAAAGACAAATTAATAGAATTAGGTAGCAATTATGGCCCAAATTGTATGAGAAGTATTGCAAATCCTATCGAAAATCAATACAAAATCATAGTGAAAAATAGGATTATCATTTACAATAACCACAAATCCATCAAAAATATTCTACATAAATTTAGAGCTCAATCACAACTCTAACAAAAGTAAAATACACAAAGGTTTACAAAAATATGGATTACAATCACTCCAAATCCAGATATGCATGTAAAAGGGAAGGGAAGTTGGGAATTGGGAAAGAAAAACTTAAATATAAAAAAGGCAGAGAAGTTGGGAATTGGGAAAGAAAAACTTAAATATAAAAAAGGCAAAACCTAACTTTTTACTTTTTCAAATTTTTTTTAAAAATTGAGGGCAGGCCTGGGCCTACCCTCAAGGGGCTGGGTCCCCCCTTGGGTGGCTGTGTGAGAGAGATTAGAGACGGCAGCAAGAGAACTCGAAATTTTGTGATTGACAGAAATGGCTAGGCGTCGGCGTGCAGGATGGCTGCGTGAAGGAGAAATGGCGAAATGGGCGACTGTCGATTGGAGAGATGGCTGCATGTCTGCGTGACTGAGATCAGAGATCAGAGATGGCTGAAAAATTGTGCGTGGGCTAAGAGTTGTAAGAAAGAAGGAGGATTGATGAAGAAAGAGAGAGAAAAAGATAGGTGGACTGGTGGAGTTTAATGGAAGATGACAGAACTCATAAAGGCATTGATGAAGAAAGATAGAGAAAAAGAAGGGTGGCGTGGAGTTTAATGAGTAATGATGGGTAATGGCTGAGCAGCATGAGAGAGAAATGTTTTTCGGTTTTTGAATTTTTTTAAAAGTAAAATACGGAGCCCGCGGGTATCACCCAATCTGCCCGTTATTTTCATGGGCGGATCGGGTATGGGTCAGTTTTATACGGGTTGAACGATGGTCTACCCATATCCATTTATTGGGTATAGATACCCGTTTACCCGCGGATACGGGTAATGTTTTGCCCAGTCTACTCTTTACACAGTGTTACTATTGCACGTCAAAAGAAATATCAATTATTCCAAGAAAACAAATCAAATATCTTGACTTTTAATGACAACGTTGATGGCAAAGAACTGAAGAACACAATTGATGTGTTAAACAATATCATGACACATTTTTAGTCAATTTTAAGACAACTGACACATAGCATTGCAGTTATCCATTTGCAAACAAGTGTCTCATGTTTTGGCTCTAGTGTGGTCTTGAAAAGTTGAAATGGAAGCTGGCTCTTCCTCTTTTTCTTCAGTGGCTTAATTTGCTTAGTTCTCAGGTACTAAACTCTAATCTTTGTTTCTTCTATCTTCTTGAATATGCATTCAACTTCTCTTTGCAACCCAAGATCTGGGTTTCAGTTATATTATAGATTGTGAAACCTATATTAATCTTATCACTTACGGATGTAGTTGTGATAGGGTTGAATAGATGTAGCTTGATTTGTGCTTCTTTAAGAACACTGTGCATAAGCTTCACTTTCTGAAATCCAAATTGTATATGAGTTAGGTTTGAGCTTAGCAATGACTAAGGTCTTTTCAGAGGTATACAGGATAAGCAGTTATTGGTATAATTTTTTGGCTTTGTGTAAATATCTTCCTTTGCTTATACCTCTTGATTGTTAAAAAAGAACTGAATTGATGGTTGTAAGTCCTAGCATACCCATTAAATGAAGTCAGTAGAATATACTTCATGAAATTTTCTGCAAATTCATTTTGCATAGATGCTTAGCTTTTCATAAAATATGTACTTCTATCTGTTAGTAAATGAATTTGATGCATTAACAAGGGTGAGTAGTTTTGAATTGGTTTCAATGTTGCTGCAAATATCATGAATGTTACAGTTGCAATTTTAACTAAAATAGGCCAAGAATTTTGGTCACCAATATCGAAGGATGATGATCATGAAGAACAGAAGCGGCTTGTAAATGTAACCATCTCTAAAATACAACTTCCTGTTACCTTCTATTTCTTGTATCAGACTGATAGGATTCAGCAACTCAACAACCCCAACAACGAAATGAAATAGTTAAAAGAGAAAAATGTTAACAGAATTTCAAGAACAAAAGGTTGTATTCGAATGATTCAGAGTGTGTATTATACTTTTGGAATTGCAAAAAATAACCTGGATAATAAGTTCACTACGTACTCAATATCAAAGACTCAAAACAGATTCAAAGAAAAAATAAACACTGTTGTGCTTCGAGGGCCAGTTGCCTCCCAAATTTCCTTGTCCTCTCTTTTGCCTTTCCCTAACAATCTGCTCTCTTTTTGTAATGCCCAGTATAACAGAATGTTGTACTGCTCCTCTCCCATATTGCCATCTGTCTAGTGTTCCAATAACATAATGTTGTACTGCTCCTCTCCCATATTGCCATTTGTCTTGTGCTGATTGTCCTCTGTCATGTTGCCATCTGTCTTGTATTGTTTTGCCAACCCAGCTTGTGATCCTCTACTATGCTTCCCTTGCCTATTATAGACCTGCATTGCATGTGATCTGTCATTATCCTCCCCAAGAAGAGCCACATAGTCCTCAAGGTGGAAAGAGGGGAATTGAGTATTGAGGATGTGGAAGTCCTCCCAAGTACTCTCGAATTCCGGTAGTCCCTTCCAGTGGACGAGAACTTCCCGTTGCCCATTCAGCAGTTTTCGTTTTTTAAGAACTGTTTGGGGCTCCACATTCAAAACTAAGTTTTCATTGAGGTTGTTCGGAAGGGGCTAACTGTTGGGAATTGGAAAAATGGCTTTCTTCAATTGAGACACATGGAAAACATCGTGTATGCGAGCTGAGAGAGGAAGATCTAATTGGTAAGCTACTGCCTCGATTTTGTTTTTGATTACAAATGGACCATAAAATCGTGGGCTAAGCTTTTCATTGTGGCGCCTTGCTAGAGAGTGTAGCCTATATGGCTGAAGTTTCAAATATGTTGAGTCCCCCACCTTAAAATCGACTTCTCTTCTCTTTTTATCCTCATACATTTTCATGCGATTTTGGGGTTGAACCAGGTTGTTCTTTAAGTCTTGGAGAATGTAGTTGCGGTCCTGGAGTTGGTGGTGGACTTTATCAACTTGGGAGGAATGATCTGTGTATTTTAGTACCGCCGGAGGATCACGGCCATACAATGCTTTAAAGGGACACATACCTACCGATACATTGAATGTGGTGTTGAACCAGAATTCTGCCCAAGGTATCCATTTCAGCCATTATTGCGACTGCCCATTGACAAAGCACCTAAGATAAGTTTCTAAGCAACGATTTACCACCTCTGTTTGCCCGTCCATTTGTGGATGATAGGCAGAACTCATGTGGAGTTGGGTCTCCAATTGGCGAAATAACTCACCCCAGAAATGACTCATAAAGATCCGGTCTCGATCAGGAACGATCGATCGTGGAAACCCATGTAGGCGGACTATCTCCTTAATAAATACCTCAGCGACTTCCTTAGCGGTGTAGGGATGCTGCAATGTGATGAAATGGCTATATTTCGAGAGACGATCGACCACCACTAGGATAGTGTCTACCCCTCTAGCCTTCGAAAGCCCTGAAATGAAGTCCATAGATATATCCTCCCAAACTTGATTCGGAATGGGTAGTGGTTGCAATAATCCCGCAGGACTCAAGGCCTCGTATTTGCTCTGTCAGCAGACAGTGCAAGCTTCCACAAAATTCTTGATATCTTTTCTCATCCCCTCCCAATAAAACACATTGCCAATGTGTTTGTAGGTTCTAAAAAACCTGGAATGCCCCCCCATAGGTGAAGAATGAAACTCATGTAGAAGGTTTTGTATGTGAGGGCCTATTTTAGGGGCCTATTTTAGGGACTACTCATGAGAATGCAAAATGTCATATTTACCCCCCATAATGTCTAGTATTTTATACTTATTTGTTGCCTAAATGTACTCATTATTATTCTATTTTGATTTAGGATGCAAATGGAGGCGTTAAATGCAAAATGGAACTAGTTAGGTATAGTTTCAACATCGCTTCGTAATCTGGGCATAACTCTCTCATCCGAGATCCGATTGAGATGATTCAAAATTCTGTGGAACCATAAGAAAGACATCTATAACTTTCATGTTTCAAGTTTGGAGAGATACTCGCTGCATCAAGGTTGTAATCGGGCTTGAAGTTGACGCATCTGCACTACTAACGTTTTGGAACATTCTGCCCTATCATGCAAGTCACTTAGGCAGTTTATTATTGGAAGTTTTGAAGACCTGTTGCACGCAAGTTACAGCTGGAAACACCACTTTCCTATTTTACATTAGGACTTTATTTTAGTTTCAATTAATCAGATTAGGATAAATGTTATTTTAGGATATTAGAATATTTTTAGGAGATTGAGTAGAATTCAAATACTTGAATTGGATATTTTTAAGAGGGGAGAGAGATCAGATTGGGAAGAGAACACACACGCCTCTCTTTCCTCTCTTCTGCAATTTTCTCTTTTGAGTTTTGATTATGGCCATGAGCGTCTAAACTTTCAGATCTTGGTCGAAGGAAACAGAGGCCTCGGAATCAATAAAATTGTGAGATCTAATCTGTTTTTTTTTTAGTGTTCAATTTATGTTTTGAATTTTGGATGTTCTTCTATGCCTATTTTCATGATTGTTTCATTTAATTACTAGGAGGCCTACTAGTGTATTATTCGTTGCAATCTACTACTAAGTTAGATATCAAATCCGTAATTGTTTGATCCATCTAACTTGTGAGTAGTTAAGGTTTAAGAATTTGCTGCGTCAGGAATCATTAAATCTTAAGAAGAACATTCAACTAAATTAAGTACAACCGCTTGTGTTTGTGTTGTTCAGCTTCATCAATTTCTCTAGCCCTTAAGGCTGCTACTAGATTAAACCTTTAGCGCTTGTCTAGGGTTGTTTAGTAGTAAGGTTAATTAGATTGCTTGTTTCCTAATTAATTACAACTAAGGAGAGATAGGAAAATAGTTCCAAAAGTGAATACTCAAAGTAACAATTGATTTATACTTGCATCGATGATCAGTTGTAAGATTCCAATGGTTAATGTTGACTTAGACCAAGGTTCGTTATTTTGATTGATTTCGATAACTTAATTGGAATTGTTTTTTTTTTTTCTGAAATTGTTTCTGTTTTACTCAAACCCCCCTAGCCTTGTTCACATAACATAAAATTCGGTTAGACAATCTCCGTGGGAATGATCCTTACTCACACTACTACATGTGTTTTTAGGCTTTAATTTTGGTTGCCTATGACAACACACCAACTACTAACCTACCCTGGTAGAGAAAATGATGGCCCGCCAGTTGGAAGGGAGGTTGGCCATTTGGATCGATCAAAAGTTGTTGAATAATGTGACGAAGTTTTTCATCCTTCTGAATAGCTTCTTCTAAGTCCTTCATACCTGTAAAACAACCCACGGTTATGGCATTATGTTCTGCCTCTTCTTCCCTGTGAGACAATGTGTCAGCAGCCTTATTTTCTGCTCCCGATCGATACTGTATGACAAAATTCAATCCTAACAGCTTGATGACCCATTTCTGTTGACTTTCACTCAACAATTTTTGGTCAGCCAAAAAGTGTAGGCTCCGTTGGTCTATTCGGATAACAAATTGCTATCACAAGAGGTAATGACGCCACTTTTGAGTAGCTAGAACCACGACCATGAGTTCCCGTTCATAGACTGACTTTAACTGAGACTTCATCGACAACCCCTTACTTATGTACGCGAGTGGTCGTCCTTCTTGCATCAAAACTGCCCATAATCCATTACCCGAAGCATCTGTTTCTATCACAAACTTTTTGGAAAAATTAGGCATAGCTAGAACCAGAACGCTAGTCATAATCCTCTTCAACCCTTCGAATGCTATTTGGGTTGCTTCGTTCCATCCGAAAGCATCTTTCTTAAGTAAAATTGTTAAAGGTGCTGCGATCTTACCATAGTTTTGGACAAAACGTTGATAGTAGCCTGTTAAACCGAGAAACCCTCGGAGTGCTCTCACATTCTTTGGTACGGGCCACCTGATGATGCTCTCTATCTTGGATGGATCGACGGCTACGCCTTCGGCTGAGATGACATGCCCCAAATACTCTATCTGTCACTGCCCGAACAAACATTTTTTTCTGTTCACTATCAACTGATGTTCCAGTAGAATCTGAAGGATGGCTGCCAAATGTCTCAAGTGCTCGTTCATCCCCTTGCTATAGATGAGTATGTCATCGAAGAAAACAAGATAAACCTTCGCAAGTGCGGCTTGGAAATTTCATTCATTAATGCCTGGAAAGTGGAAGGTGTGTTTGTTAATCCGAAGGGCATAACCAAAAATTCATAATGTCCTTCGTGAGTCTGGAATGCCGTCTTATGGGTGTCTTTAGGGAGGACTCGTATCTGGTGATAACCTGACTTTAAATCAAGTTTGGAGAATACCGACGCTCCTCCCAGTTCATCAAACAATTCATCAATTGCCGGAATCGGAAACTTATCTGGTACTGTAATTTTATTCACGGCCCTATAGTCAACATAAAATCTCTATCCACCATCTTTCTTCTTCACTAGTAGCACCGGACTTGAAAACGGACTCACACTGCGTTTGATGATCCCAGAAGCCATCATTTCTTTAACAATGCGCTCTATCTCATTCTTTTGATAGTATGTGTATTTATACGGTCGAAGATTTGGGGGTTGGGTTCCTGGCACTAATGGAATTGAACGGTCTTGAGTTCTAATGGGTGGTAATCCGACCAAGGGTTTGAACACTGGTCCAAACTTATCCAGCACGTCTACCAACTTTTCGTCAATTCTCTCTTCATTTCCCGTTTGTCTCTGAGTCTCCCCAAACTCGATTAACACTCCCTGTCTTTCCCTCTGTACAGTCTTAATCATGGCCTTCAGAGACACTAGTGTTTTGCTTAAGGAAAGATCTCCTCGTAGTTGTACCATTCGCTCTCCTGATTTGAACTTCATAGTCTGCTTCTTCCAATTAATTATTGTCTCCCCTAAAGTCTCCAACCATGCCATCCCGAGTACTACATCAGCGCTCCCCATTTCAAATGGAAAAAAAATCTTGAACCACAACCATTCCTTGTAATTCCAGCGGAACCGCTTTACATTCCCCTTGACATGTCACCCAATAACCATCTCCCACTCTAACTCTGAAGGACGGGGTCGTAACCACTGGTAATTCCAACCTACCCACTGCCTCCAAACCAATGAAATTGTGGGAAGCCCCACTATCAATCAACACAATTAATTCCTTACCATGGACACTCCTTTTAAGCTTCATCGTTTTTGGCCCTTGTATTCCCACCACCGAGCTGATGGATAGCTCCACATGACTTTGATTTTGTTCAACTGCAACTTCTGCCTTTTCCTTTTCTTCCTGCAGCTCTGGATCCTCATCTTCTCTCTCAAGCAAAACAATATGAAACTATTTCTCACTACACCTATGCCTAGGTGAAAATTTTGCATCACATCTATAATAGAATCCCTTTTCTCTCTTTCTCTGGATCTCGGATTCTGTTAACCTCCGAAAGGGAAAATCTCACCGAAAGTTGGAAGATTTGAAGGTGTCTGCTGGAGTTGACGCATAACTGGAGTTGTTCTCGGTGGAAGCACGCTTGAAATTTGTGTTTTTGGGTTGAATTTTCGTATTGAATGTTGAATGTGTTTGGGTGGTGCTGGGTTGGGTTATGTGGGTTGGGGTTATGTGTGTTTGGGCTCTATTTTGCTCTTCCATTCTAATTGGGTTTAAGTTGAAACGTGGGCCATTACTAATTCCCATAAACTTCCCTTGTCGGCCGAATCCTCCTCTGGCTTTTTCCAATATTGAATTCCACTCTCTGGGCCAGAATTGCAATTTGAGTTAAAGAATTTGGCTGACCCAAAATGTCTGGTTGCTGGAGCTTCACTACAAGACGTATCTGGGTCGAACCTTGCGTTCAAAAATGCTGCCCTTTCTCCCACTGTCATTGCCGCAATTTCTTCAAACTGCCAACGATAGTCCAGCATAGTTCCCGTCTGCCGACATAAGAAGTTCCAACGGGCTGATTTCTTATGCGTTGTTGAATCTCTGCAAGAAAGCTACCTTGAACGTAGCCCATGTCAGCCTCGACATCCTGGATTCATTCCATTGATACTAATGGAGGGCCTCCCCTTCCATGCACAACGCCGTGGAGAGGACCTTGCTCTCGTTGGCAACTTAGTTAAGGGCGAAGTAGCTTTCCACGCAAAAAATCCAGCCATACGGATCTTCGCCGGAAAAAAGTGGAAGCTCTAATTTTCTACCTCCCCACTCTCGTCGGTTTCCCCCTTCGTGGTGGTGATAGCCTCATTGGTAAGGGGGAGGTGGCGGTGGTTCATTTTCTCTATGGTGGTCTTCATCACGGTGGTTCCTCGTGCCCGAGTTGTTGTCTACTTCATGCCATGCCATCCTTCGGCGAGCCTCTTCCTCAGTTTTCCGTTGTCTTTCTTCTTCTGCTCTATGGTGAGCTTCTTCCTATTCGTCCTTACGCCTCATCCAGTTTTGCACATCCATCATTATCTGCCTCATGGATGCCACTGTTTCTGTCAACTTGGAAATGTCTCTTTTCACCCCAGTAACTTCCTTCTCAACAATGTCCATTGTATTTTCCATTCGAGTACTGACCATACCTCAGTGAGCAATCTCGCTCTGATACCAATTGATAGGATTCAGCAACTCAACAACCCCAACAATGAAATGAAACAGTTAAAAGAGAAAAATGTTAACAGAATATTCAAGAACAGAAGGTTGTATTCGAATGATTTAGACTGTGTATTACACTTTTAGAATTGCAAAAAATAACCCGTATAATAAGTTCACTACGTACTCAATATCAAAGACTCAAAAACACTCAAAACAGATTCAAAGAAAAAATAAACACTACTGTGCTTCGAGGGCCAGTTGCCTCCCAAATTTCCTTGTCCTCTCTTTTGCCTTTCCCTGACGATCTGATCTCTTTTTGCAATGCCCAGTATAACAACATGTTGTATTGCTCCTCTCCCATACTGCCAGCTGTCTAGTATTCCAATAACAAAATGTTGTACTGCTCCTCTCCCATATTGCCATTTGTCTTGTGCTGATTGTCCTCTGTCATGTTGCCATCTGTCTTATACTATTTTGCCAGCCCAGCTTGTGATCATCTACTATGCTTCCCTTGCCTATTGTAGACCTGCATTGCATGTGATCTATCACAGACTTTGGCAGAAATTTCTGGAGCTTAAGACTACCATATGCATTATTGTGAGTCTGGATCTTATGTATGATTCTGGTATAGAGTTTAATATCTTCTATGATCCATTAATTAATTTCTAGTTGTGCTTGAGAATGCTGTTTTCATCAATTAGTGCTACAACTTAAATCTATTGGCGTTTCTCTGTTTCCTCTATTTCTCATGTGCTGCTAATGCCACTGATGCATTTACTTCTTCAATGTTTACACAAATCTTTGAGGTTCAGTAGCAACTCCTCCGGTACTTGAATTTAGACACTTTTTATCTGTATCCATCTTGATCTTGTATCGCAACTACTTGTCATTTATACGCATATGCAAACGTGGGTAGACATACAAATTATGTGATCTTATTAATATAGTTATGTCCTGGTATTCCTTAGGATTTTTCAATCGCCAGCATTTATTCGCAATAGTATACAAATATCTGTTATTTAACTGATTGCAGTTACATCTATACACAAGGGAAATTACCATCTTGTTGTTATACTGTTGAAGATTTGTACTGTGAATGGATCATGATAATATAGTACACAATGGTGGATGCCACTATAGGAAAGTAAGATAGCGAGTACAAGCGCCAAATAGTGTTCCTACTGAGAGGTTTGAGCTTTTAGGAGATTCCAAAGATTTTCTTACAACTTACACTTTTGGCACTCAGATAGCAAAGCACATATTCTGTAAGGTTTGTGGTATCACGTCATTCTATATTCCAAGTGGTAATCCGGATAAAGTTGCCATTACATTCAGGTGCGTGGACCCAGGAACTCTGTCCCACGTTGAGATGAAGCCTTATGATGGGAACAATTGGGGCACATGATCAAACAGACTTGGATTCATGTTCAATTACTGCAGATCCAAAATAATTAGCTTTTTCAATCCCAAGCTCTAAAGGTTTAAAGTTAGCAGATTTATGTTTATTTTGAAAGTTGTAGTCCTGTTATTCTGCAGCATAAATGTGTAATTCTGATGGGTACTATGTCTTTGTTTATGTAGTGTAGTGTCTTTTTCTTAGTAATTGCAAGTGCACGGGAAAGAAATAATTTCATAGATTAGAAACACCTGCTAATCTTTCCCTTGTGTTTTGATGACATAGTAATTTCTATAGAGGTGTAAACTTATTGGCAGAGATTATAATAAGTTTTGCTAAAAGTCAAATATCAGGTTATCATTTTTGGTTATTGTTAGAAATTGGAAGCCAAACAAATCAAGTCTCAGGCTTCCAATTTCATAAAGATGAACACATGCATGAGAAAAGTAATTTCATTCATAAAAAACTAATACATGTGCCATAATACATTCTTACATTCAAACCCTTTTATAGACTTGTAAAGGGATAACATTAAATAACTGCACTTAAGATTGAAACATGCAGTTAATAGGAGTTTCAAAATCATAAAAACTGAAAATAACAGAATTATAAAAAAAACCGAAAACTGCACTTCAAGTCATGCCGGTTATGCTGCAACATTTCAATTTTCTACCAAAAGATTCATACTTCGACAATTATTGGGGAATATGAAAAGAAAGAGACAAAATTTTAGGGTTATGGCATCACAATATTTGGGATAGAAATTTTCTCATGTCAGTAAGAAGCTGTTTTATTGATGTTCCATCCCTGTCGAGGAAGAAAAATCTTTCAAATTATTTGCCATTCATCTTTCTTCCTACATATTATCGATTGAGCAAACTAGTGATATTATTCGAATAATAGGTATCATGCATCCCCCAGTTCCATTGTCGAAGCTTTGATAATTCATGAAGTTTTGATAACCTTTTTGTTGTGGTAGGTTTTGGTTTGGTTTAGGTCTCAAAACCTATCATTTGTATATCTACCAACTTTAGATCCCAAGCACTATATGATGGATAAAAATTTTGCATAAGAAAATGTTATGAGAAATTTTATTTCTAACTATGCTTATTGGGATGAGAATTTATCAGTAACTATGACAAGGTCTGTCACATGTCCTTCTGCAGTTGCATATAAACATCTCCTAGCTAACTTATTGCAGTTTGCTCAAAACACAAAGGAAATTACCATCTTATCACACTGCTGAAGATTTGTACTGGGATGGATGAAGATTTAATTGTGTTGAAGGGTGATATCATGCTGGAAATGCAAAAAGGTGGCAGATTTTTTTAACGAAGTTTAATGCCTGTTGATCTCCCGTAATTCATGCAGAAGCAGTTTTTATTTTGGTCACTGCGTTGGTTGATTCAATGACATGTTTAGCTGTATTAGGTTTGATTAAGTGTAGTTTCTCACTTGCTTGTACGTGTATTAGCAGGTGGAGTAAGTTTAAAATTTGAATTTTGAAATGTTATTAGTTGAAACTGTAACGTTGGCGTGTATATATTTTACCCCTGTTTTTTGAATAAAAAACAGAGCATTATTGTAGTCCCGAGTTTCTCTTTCGTTTTCTGTTTTTTCTCTTTCGTTTTCATGCAAAACTAACAATTGGTATCAGAGCTTTAAGTGATCTTAGAAAGCCTGATAATTAATCCTCTTTCTTCGCACTTTCAACCACGGTTTTCGTTACTCTCTTTGTTAAAACTCAAAATATTCAGTTTCAATGGCACAACCTCCAGTCTCTCTCACACCTCCAGTCTTTAATGGTGATCAATACCACATGTGGGCAGGCCAAGATGAAAGCATTCCTTCATGGACAGTGCAGTGGCAATACGTGGAAGAGAAGCAAGTCAATGCCGCCTCCTTTGGGACAAAATCCCACCCCGAATCAAATCAGGGATGCATGAAGAAGAGGCCGCCAAAGCAGAGCTCTCTCTCATATTCATGCAAGAGTTGAATGACCTTGTATTCACAAGGATCATGGCGTATGAAACACCAAAGGAAGCATGGGATAAGTTGAGAGAAGAGTATACGGGTAGTGATACAACAAAGGGCATGCAGGTGTTAAACCTGAGAAGAGAATTTGAGTTGCTGAAAATGCAAGAAACTGATAAGGTAGGGGAGTACGTTGATAGATTAATGAGTGTGGTTAATAAAATTAGATTGCTTGGGGTGGAATTGACGGATAGAAGAATTGTGGAGAAAGTGTTAGTAAGCCTACTTGAAAGGTTTGAGGCTAAAATCTCCTCTCTTGAGGATTCTAAAGACCTGACTCAAATAAAT
This sequence comes from Pistacia integerrima, assembly GCA_026225825.1. NCBI lineage: Eukaryota > Viridiplantae > Streptophyta > Magnoliopsida > Sapindales > Anacardiaceae > Pistacia > Pistacia integerrima. The sequence goes on from CM047739.1 coordinate 17,524,619, forward strand.
CTAACTGAGCTGGTCCATTCTTTACAAGCTTAAGAACAAAAGAGGCTTTTAAGGCTGGAAGACGCAGGTGAATGTGCTATGGTTGTAACACATAAAGGGAAGTTTGTGCAGGCTGGAAATAAGAGAAATGCAGGAGATAAGAAGGGGAAAGAGAAAGCTAATGTTCAGTGGAACAAACATGGTGGGATAAAAGAGTATCCACCGTGTTCCCACTGCAAGAAGAACCCACTCTAAAAACGGTGTTGGTTCGCATCAGAATTCAGTAGAGCCTCAAACAATTCGGCCATATAGAGAGTTTGTAAAAATAAAGGGGAATCCTCTCAAGAAGAAGCTCGATGGTTGAAGATTTGCAAGCAAGGGCGGGAAGCGAGCAATTATTTGTGGCATCCCCGCAGTCTCGCCTCATCATGCAATGAAACCTCGGTTGATTGATAAGTGGATGCACAAGTCATATGACTCCAAATCTGCAAAGCTTCACCAGCTTAGACATGGCGTTTCAATCCAAAGTCAAGATAGGGAATGGAGAATTTGTGGATGTTAAAGGGAGAGGTGATGTGGTTGTGCAAACTCAATCAGGTACTAAGCTGATTTCTGATGTGCTTTATGTTCCTGAATTAAATCAAAGTTTACTTAGTGTAGGACAAATGTTAGAGAGAAAATATGTCCTACATTTTCAGGATCAATCTTGTAAGATATTAGATAGTGAGGGCAGTGAACTCATGAGAATTAGAATGATGGGAAAGAGCTTTCCCATTGACTGGAAAAATTTAGAATTCAGAGCTCATAGTGCTAAGCTAGATGAATCTGAAATATGGCACAAGCATTTTGGCCATTATCACTATCACGGTCTCAAGCAAGCTCAAACCAAACAGATGGTTCTGAACCTGCCCGAAATTGATGAAGTAAACACCATGTGTCATGCATGTCATCTTGGCAAGCTAAGCAGACCATCCTTTCCTGTGAACCAAGCTTGGAGAGCTTCAGAGAAACTCCAACTCATTCACACAGACGTATGTGGCCCTATGCAAACACCTTCCTTGAATGGGAGTTGTTATTTTGTATTGTTCATTGATGATAAAACTAGAATGTGTTGGGTGTATTTCTTGAAGCAAAAAAAATGAAGTAGCTGGAGTTTTTGGAAGGTTTAAGCAGTTGGTTGAAAACCAAACTGGTTTGAGTATCAAAATGGTGAGGAGTGACAATGGGAGTAAGTACACATCAAAAGAGTTTGAAACAATCTGCTTAGAGGTAGGAATCAAGCATCAATTTAGCAGTCCTTATACTCCACAGTAGAATGGAGTAAGTGAGAGAAGGAATGGAACCGTTGTGGAGATGGGAAGATGCATGTTGGCTGAGAAAAAACTGCCGAAAAGTTTTTGGGCAAAAGCTGTAAACACTGCGGTTTATTTACTAAATAGGCTTCCCACAAAAGCCTTGATCAACCAAACTCCTTATGAAGCTTGGTATGGGATCAGACCTGTTGTGGATCATTTAAGGGTCTTTGGCAGCACTTGTCATGTATTGGTTCCAACAGACAAGAGGAAGAAGCTGGATGACAAAGCAACTATAGGCATTTTCATTGGATATAGTAATAATTCCAAGGCATGTAGAGTGTATAATCCAGAAACCAAAAGGATACATGTCACTAGAGATATAAGGTTTGATGAGAAAGGTGTTTGGAATTAGGAAGAGAACAAAGTTAATAAAGAAGAAAGTCCACAGCAGATTGATGTGGTTAGTGATGAAGCTGCTGAAAAAGATGCAAGTGAAATTGAAGAAGAGCTCCCGGTTAGAGGTACTCGTTCACTGGCGAGGTTTATGAGAGGTGTAATTTGGCCACACTTGAACCAACTAACTTCACTGAAGCAGCAAAATCTGAAGCTTGGAGAGTTGCTATGCAGGAGGAGTTGGCAATGATAGAAAAAAATCAGACCTGGAAGCTTGTGGACAGACCAAAGGATAGGAATGTGATTCAAGTCAAGTGGATCTTCAAGAAGAAACATAATCCTAATGGTTCAGTACATAAGCACAAAGCAAGGTTGGTTGTAAAGGGATTTGCTCAAAGACATGGAATTGATTTTCATAATACATTTGCACTAGTGGCAAGGCTTGACACGATTAGGCTGTTACTTGCTCTTGCGGCTCAATTCGGTTGGAAAATATTCCAACTGGATGTCAAGTCTGCGTTTTTAAATGGATGGCTCAATGAAGAGATTTATGTTGAGCAACCGGATGGGTACCAGGTTCAAGGCCAGGAGAATAAAGTGTATCTTTTGAGGAAGGCCTTGTATGGCCTAAAACAGGCTCCTAGAGCCTGGTACAGCAGGATCAATGAATACTTGAGTAGCTTGGGTTACTTGAGAAGTCCTAATGAACATACATTATATGTAAGAAATGTGGAGGGTGAACTGATCATTGTTTCATTGTATGTTGATGATCTTCTCATCACCGGCAGTAGTCCAAGTAAGGTGGATGAATTTAAGGAAGCAATGAATTGTGAATTTGAAATGACAGATCTCGGTATAATGTCTTACTTCCTAGGTGTGGAAATTAATCAAACTTCAAGTAGGATATTTGTCAATCAGAGGAGGTATGCTGTGGAGGTTCTTAAACGGTTTGGCATGGATAAATGCAAGCTAGCCAATACACCTCTGGTTGCTACTCAGAAATTGAGCAAAGAGGACGGGGCTGTCAGGGTGGATGAGAGTTTGTACAGAAGCTTAATAGGTTGTTTGTTGTATCTAACAGCAACCAGGCCTGACTTAATGTATGTTACAAGTCTCCTCTCCAGGTTTATGACTAATCCAAGTGAAAATCATTTCAGGGCAGCTAAGAGGGTGCTCAGATATATTAAAGGTAATCCTGGACTTGGTGTGTGATTCAGGAAATTTGAAAGTTTTCAGCTTGTGGGATATTCGGACTGGGCTGGATCAATAGATGACATGAAGAGTACATCCGGCTATGTATTTTTCTTAAATTCGGTGCAAGGTGTGTTGGGTCTCCAAAAAGGCAAGCAACGGTAGCTCAATCAACAGTAGAAGCAGAATACATTTCTACTGCTGCTGCCGTGAACCAAGCCATTTGGCTCAGGAAGATTTTGAATGATCTTAACCAAACTCAAAGACACATCGTAATTTTCTGTGACAATCGCCTACACGGCTTGGCTATGGCCAAAAATCCGCTTAATCATGGTCGTACAAAGCATATCAAGATAAAGTACCATGCAGTAAGGGAAGCTGTGCAAGATCATGAAGTTGAGTTGATACACTGCCAAGGAGAAGAACAGGTCGCTGATATTCTGAGTAAGCCGTTGTCCCAAGCCAAGTTTGAATATCTTGATTCCAGATTCTGGTGTTTCCAAAGAATGATATCAAGGAGGAGTGTTGAAGGGTGATATCATGCTGGAAATGCAGAAAGGTGGCAGATTTTTTGAACGAAGTTTAATGCCTGTTGATCTCCCGTAATTCATGCAGAAGCAATTTTTATTTTGGTCACTGCGTTGGTTGATTCAATGACATGTTTAGCTGTATTAGGTTTGATTAAGTGTAGTTTCTCACTTGCTTGTACTGTATTAGCAGGTGGAGTAAGTTTAAAATTTGAATTTTGAAATGTTATTAGTTGAAACAGTAACGTTGGCGTGTATATATTTTACCCCTGTTTTTTGAATAAAAAATAGAGCATTATTGTAGTCCCGAGTTTCTCTTTCGTTTTCTGTTTTTTCTCTTTCGTTTTCATGCAAAACTAACAAATTGTTCATAACGGCGGATGCCACTGTGGAAGAGTAAGATGGCGAGTCCAAGCGCCGAGTAGTGTTGTAGCTTGGAAGTGCAACTGTTCTGACTGCTCAATGAGAACCAATGTTTACTTCATCGTTCCTTCTCAAAGGTTTGAGCTTTTGGGAGATTCCAAAGAGTTTCTTACGACATACACGCTTGGCACTCATACAGCGAAGCACACATTCTGTAAGGTATCTGGCATCACTTCATGCTATATTCCACGGTCAAATCCAGATGGAATTGCAGTTACATTCAGGTGCGTGGACCAGGGGACGCTGTCCCATGTTGAGATTAAGCTTTATGATGGAAAGAATTGGGAGAGTTCATATAATCAAGCAGGAATTGCTTCGTGTTCAGAGATTAAAGAGCCAAAATAACTGGCACCCAATTGCAGCTTGTTGTTTTGTTTATCTTTTGAAATAATTGTAAGTGCAAGAGGCACAAGTCCATTTCCTAGAAACACCTGCAAATCTTGATCTTGTATTCTAGTGACAAAATGATTTTATATAAATGTAAGAAACTCAGTATGAATCTACATTTCAAGTAATTTTTTTTCCAAACAAGCCGTGCTCACAAACCGATTGGCAGGTTTACTTGAGCTTTGCAATGTGACCCTTTTATCTTCAAGTTGAAAGTTCATCCGAATTTAAGAGAAATCCCAATTAATTACTCCCAATGTTCTCAACCATTGTGTTCTCAATACAATGTCGTACCCTTCCAGGGATAAGAGAAATGAATCAATTGACACTGTAACCCCTTGCAAGGTAATTGGAACCTGTAAACGTATTATCGGGCTTGTTAACTTCTCCCCAGATGCTACCACAACTTCTAATTTGCGATTGTGGTTGGATGGTCGAAGTTCAATTCAGCTGGCAAATTCTTCACTCACGAAATTGTGAGTGCTGCCTGAATCGATTAGAACAAGAGCTGATTGCAAATTTACCTTTCTTGTTATTCGCATAGTCTCGGGGGCGTCGTTGCCGGCAAGAGCATGGAGGGAGATTCCCGAATATGTCGAGTTTGCAGCTTCTGCTGGTGTCTCAATGATTTCCATCTCCTCGCCACTATCGCAGTCGTCCAACACCGCTTGAATGGAGAAAAGTTTCTGGCAGCGGTGACTGGGTGTGTACGACTCATTGCAGTGAAAACACAATCCCTTTGGCTTCCATTCATTAATTTCATCAAGTGGTAATCGACGAAAAATCAGGGGTGGACGAGGTGGATGTCGTGTATTTGGAACAGCCAATTCAGTGGAATTTTTGCAATGATTTTTCTGCATAAGTGTCCTGGTGGATGCTTGTATTCTTTTGTTTCTGGCCTCATAAAGTTTGGCAAGCCCAATTGCAGTTGATAGAGTTGTGGGACAGCCTGCTTGTACTTCAGCTTGTAGAGAATCCGTAAGCCCACTGATGAAACAACTCACTTGTCGCAGAACGTCCGATCTTCCTACCTTGGCAAGGAGTTTTTCAAACTGAGTTTCATAATCTGGAACAGTTCCAACTTGTCTCAGTTTCATAAGTTCGCCGAAAAAAATAAAAAAATTGATTCGGCCCGAAGCGTTGTAGGAATTCATCTTGGAAGTCAGGCTAAGTGATGGTTGAAGTTTCCTAAATGAGTAATTGATACCACATTTGAGGGTCTCCTGAGAGATGGAATGAAGCCAACGAGACTCGTTCTTCAAATGGAGTTTGGTGATATTGGAAGAATTGCTCAGCCCGACATAACCAACTAGTTCGGCCCTCATGCTTGTCAAAGCATGGAAAGTCCAACTTAACTAACCTTGGTACGTATCCGGATGTGGATCTTGTCCTAGTTGATGTGGTGCGGCTTTGGGTGGGTGCTGAACCAGAGCCTTGTTGATGACTTTTGTGATCTGATTGGAAATGTTTTGAATGCCTGAGCTCTGATATCAAGCTGACACGAACGTGGTCTTTGTCTTGCGACCTATCTTGATATTTTATATGAAATGGTTGAGTTCTATTGAAGGAAACCTGCCTTTTTACACACAAGTGTAAATTTTGGAAAATTTGCCTTTAAATGATAAAACAAACAATTAGATATCCAAGCCTTGAAGTGAGGAGCTAACACTAAGTCCCCCTTTATTCTTGCTGAACTACTAACCTTTATTGTAGCTAAACTACTAACCATTCAAAATACCAATTCAACATAACATGTTACTGTCTGTTACTGCCCTTCATATATGTTGCATTTGTAACAGTTGTTGATGGTGATCCAAGCTTCACATCTAACGGTTCAGATCGTCATTTAGTATCTTATTTTGCTTTATTGATGAGACACCCGAACTTTTTAGTTTGAAGCATTGTATTGTTACCCCAGTTTTGAATGAAAAAACTAGTTGATTGTATGCTCTTAAGCTTCTCTAATGAAGAAACTTCATTGTAAGTCATGCTTTAATAGTATAAGTTTTGTGTGGGTGTTTACTATCACCTCGTGGTTTTTCCTCTGTTAAAAATTTGGTGATCTAGTTGTGGACTTGTGGCTGCCTTGTTTAATTTGCTTATTCGATTGCTGGTGTATTACTTGGTTTGGTTTGCCTATTTAATTGTATGAGGAAAAAAGATTAGATTTGTTTCGGCTCAACTTTGATGATTGTTTGATTGAGTTTGTGTCTTTTTCCTAACAAAGCCTTTCTAAAAAAAGGTTTGTTACAAATTTGGTGTCTTGATTTGACCCAAACCAAGCAATAAACCACTAATCAAATAAGCTAATTAAACAAGACACCACAACCAAAATCAAGATGTTGTGCAAAAAATACACATTGATGTCAACAACACCAATCAGAGTTTAACAAGCACCTAGAGATAAGGTGGTATTAGCTGTCAAAAACCCAAACCGCCTGTAAGAGATATTTTATATCAATCCTACCCATTTTAAGATAAAAATTAAGGAGCGGTCTTCACGTGTCAAGGCAAATTGCAAAAGCATTCATTAAATTGACCTCAAAGGTATAAATAAACATCTCTCTTCGTAAAAAAGGAGAGAATATGCATATGAGAGCTGGGCATAGATTTGAGCTTCATTTTTTTTTTCTCTGTAAGCAAAGCATTTGTCTCTTTGTACACCTTACAGACAATATCATAGAAATAGTCAAAGAATAATAAAATAACAGTAGATGTAGGATTCGCTTTAAGCATCCGAACCACTATAAAAATCTCTCTTGCCAATCTTTTATTTATGTTTCTGCAAACATATATAATCTCAGTACCATAAACACTTCTCACGAATCATTCACGTGTAACTTCTAAGACTCTCTTAGCACTTTATACATGTGACATCGTTGATGTCAAAATCTAGCATCAACAGAAGACGCTAAATTTTTAATGTGGAAAACCTTTCAAGGTAAAAGGAAAACCACGAGGCGACACTAAAACACCTATATAAAACTTTCACTATCAAAGAATGGGTTACGACAAAGTTTCTTCCACTGAAAAGCCTAGGGTCATACAATCAACAAGTTTTTTTTACTCAAAAGTAGGTGACAACACAATCATTAAACTAAAAAGTTCATCAACAACATATTGAAATTTCATCAAAATCAGAAGAAGTGTCATCGTTGAATTTTGAGCACTTAAAGCTAGTGATGGCAATGGGCCGGGCCGGGACGGGGTACCCCTTGGCCCAGGCCCAAGCCCGACCTCATGACACAGGCCCAAGCCCGGCCCGAGCATATTTAATATGATAGGCAAAGCCTAAGCCCGACCCGACGGGTTTTTTATAACTGCAGGCCTGGCCCAAGCCCGCTTTTTTAATAATGTTTATTTTTAAATATTAATAAATTTTAAATTTTTTTAATGTTTTTAATTTTAGAAATAGTTTTTAAATATTAATTGAAGCTATTTCCGCAAATAATTTAAGCAATAAGTGAACAATTAAAACTCCATAATATTTGATTATACTAACTTTTCAGCTGTGTATAATATGTTATAGTGATATCCACTTTTATAAGTTGAACCAAACCCATCTAACTCATTTAAAGGCAATTTTAACATGTTAAACCTTCAATATGGGATGAAAATTGAGGCTAGGCTAGGGTTTGGGAAAAATGAATATATATATATATATATATATATATATATATATAGGATAATATTGTAATTAAATATATAGTATAAGGATAAATTAGTAAAATTAATACTAAAATTTTTAGGGCCGGGCCGGGCCTAAAGATGTACCCATGCTCGGTCCGTACCCGAGGTCGGGCCTTAAAATCAAACATAGGCCCAAGCCCAAGCCCGCCAACCTCGAGTAAAGCCCGCCCCTTTTAGGGGCTGGGTTGGGTACCCGAAAATATCGAGCCCATTGCCATCTCTGCTTAAAGCTAAAAGGCCTATTTTCTCTTTCTCTCTATTATTTCATTTTCTTTTCCTTTTCCATTCACTTTTTGAAAGTGGTGGTCAAAGAACACCAAATTGTTTTTTTTTTTTTTTCTTTTTTCTTTTCTTAAATTGCGCGCTTTAAAAGCCAATTTTGTGTCCAAACACAACAGCAGTTGGGCAAAAAGCCTAGGCCAAAAAACCGATCCTAGGACTAGTCCTTAGAAAGGTGACCCCTTCCAAGCCTAGTCCCTCCTCCAGGGCTTGAGCCTGGACGGCCTGGGCCTGGTTAATTTCAAAACCCCTTGACCCAATTACCAAAACCCTCCTTACAAATAACCAAAACCCCCTTATAATATAAAATATGTGATAAATTTAAGGGTTAAAATGCAACTTTATAATCATGGACTAAATTAAAGTTTTCCAGACCCATAGGACCGATCCTAAATAGGCCCGACTCAGACCTGGAACCAATCTAGGCCCTCACAAAAGTGAAAAGCCTAGGATCGGTCTCAACCAATTTGAGCCCAATCCTAGTTGGGCCTAGGCTAGGACAACCTGGCCCAACTTTTGCCCACCTCTAAGCCCAACAAATCAAATATGATAACAAGTTTGACTACATTCCGCATCACAGTCTATGTCCGACAATTGACACGTAGCATTCCAGTTATGCATTTGCACAAAAGTGTTTCATGTTTTGGCTCTAGTGGTGACTTGAAAAGTTAAAATGAAAGCTGGCTCTTCTGCTCTTCCTTCGATGGCTCTATTTGCTTATTTCTCACTTCTGAGGTACCAAACTCTAATCTTAGTTACTACTATCCTTCTCTAGACTATGTATTCAACCTCTCTTTGCAATCCAAGATTTGGGCTTCAAATTATTTTTCTAGATTGTGGAACACATTTTAATCGTAATCACTTATGGATGTAGTTGTGATAGGGCTGAATAGGTGTAGCTTGGTTTCTGCTTCTTTATATATGAAACGCTGAGCATAAGCTTCTATTTCTGAAATCCAAATTGTATATGAGTAGTTTTAAGTTTAGCCATTACTTTGGTAAATAAGATGTGGTGCAATCAGGAGATGGGCTTTGACTTGGTTCCAGGTAGTAACAAGGTTAGAAGGGGCGCTGAATAGGAGACTAAGGTCTTTTAGAGGCACACAACATGAACAGTTGTGATAATTTCTTGGGGTTTTACCAATTTTACACGGATAAATTGCCTACAGCAAGGGTCAATATGGCATAAAACAGGTATTTGAGCTAAAACCCCTTATTAGTATAAACACTTCCTGAGCTTGTCACAGGGAAACTGTTAAAGGGGAATCAGTGGTCTCAAAATCTGATTAAATATGTACTTATATTTGTCAGGAAAGGAAGTGGATGCATTAACAATGGTTAGTATATTTTGATTTGGCTTCAATGTGGACAGTCGCTATTTAACTAAATAGGACAAGAATTTTGGTAACCAATGGCAGAAACGATCGGGATCAGGAAAAACAAGAAGCTATATAACCATCTCTACATGTGTAAAGAGAAAAGAGAAATATATTATAACTCTATCAAAATATAATCATTTTAGATTATATTGAAAAAAATTAATAGTAAATGTTTAAATCAAGAAATTGTGTCCTTGATTCCCAAATGTGGATGGGGTATGCATGTTTGTGGCAATAATGAGACTGTGGAAAGATCTTCCAACAATTTTTTTCTATAAATTATGTCCTTCTAGGACTCATCCGTCCATTAATATCTCCATACTTAAACTTAAACCCTATTATATTGAGGCCAAAAGCACAAAGTGAAATATATAGTGTGAGGAAGATTCAAGGGCACCTTTTTTTTTTTACACAAAATATGACAATTTTTAAGTTACTAGATGTAAGCACTTTGGATAGCTGAGATTCATTTCAACTTGACAAGTGAGATCAATCACTGCCTTTCGACAGGGTCGTTCAACACTATAATAGCCTTATTGTATTATCTGCATCCTTAGTCAGAATAATATTAGGGCTACGGACATTTCTAGAATGGTCATCATATGTGATCATAGGGTTCTCATTATCAAAATTTGAAACACTTGATGCCTTCTTCCCGATTCTACCATCGTGAGGACATATACCATTACATATAATTAGACCTGGCAAAACGGGTTCAGACTGGCGGGTCGCCCTGTACCCGGGTAAAAAATATAGGGCATGAGTTTAATATGTTGGACCCGTTTAATTTCCACCCGTACTCGGACCGACCCGTTTTTTAACCGGTTACACGGGTAAACCTGCGGGTGCCCGCGGGTACCCGTTTTTTTTAAAGTTGAACCCTAAGTCCCTAACCCACTAACGCCACCCAACTCTAAAACAAACTTCTCTTCTCTCTCGCCTCTGAATCTCTCATCACTGTCACTGATTCATTCTCTCAATCTCTCATCTCATCACTATGTTCAGTGTTCTCCTTCCTCTTCAGGTTTCGATCTTCGCTTTTTTGATTATTTATTTGAATGCTTTGGTTTCTGAGAAAATTAAAGGAAGTTAAAGAAAGTTTGTGAGTTTTGATGACGTTATTTTTTGGAGAGTGTTTATTTTGTGATTGGATCGTAATTTTTGGATTCTACAGATCTGGTTCGGTGGTTTTAGTTCTTCCTTTCTGTTTGGTTGCCAAGAAAATGCAGGAAAATGAAAAAATAAAATAAAATTTGAGTCTTGATACTGTAATTTGTACCAACGAGTTTGGAGAGTGTTGCTTTGTTAATTGAATTGAAAATTTTGGATTTCTGTAGATGTGATGCAGTCATTTTAGTTTTATTTTTTGTTTGATTGCTGAGAAAATGCAGGAGAAGTAAATAGAACTTAAATGAGTTTTTTGTGATGAAGAGTTTAGAGAGTGTTGATTTATTTTTGTGTGTGTTTATGAAAGTTGTTGAGTTTTTTTTGTGCTTGATGGTTATAGGAGCATGGAAAAGGTGAGCGTTGTGGTTAGGTTTGATGGAACATGGACAACTTCAGCTGATGGGCGTTATGCTTATGATGGTGGTCCGCACGACTGGAATGAGAGTTGTAAATTCTATTTTCATGCTTCATATTTCATTTTCCCTTCACATCACTTCAATTTTGCAGCACACTTGTGTCCCTATTGTAGATTCTGCTGATAATTTTGGTGACAATACAAGAGAAAGTCTCCGTAGAAGATTTGAAAAGCTATTGGTTGTGAGATCCGTCCACCCAAATCGGTTTTGCAGAAATATAAGTAAAATGAATGAATTGGACAAAAAAACTCAAATCATTGCAGAAACAGACTGCAAATGATGAAAATTCACTGGAAAAGGTAACAAAAAGCTTTTGTTCCGTTGGACAACTTTGGAAGTTTCATTAATTTTCTTATATTTAAGTTGCTTCTTATTTGAATTAAGAGAGTTAATTAGAGAGTTTTATTCTTCTCCATACTTTTGCATAATTTGCACTTATGGCTCTCGCAGAAGGTAGCTAAGGGTGGAAGTAGGCTTACTAAGTTGGATAAAGGTGGTCTAGGTGCGATACATTTTGCAGCTGCTCTTGGTTATGATTGGGCCATAGAACCCATAATTGTTGCTGCATAAATGAAAATCGATTTGAGAGATAAGAAGGGATGGACTGCACTTCATTGGGCATGTTAATAAATGTAAAAGCAAAGAGTAGGATAATCACATATCCTCATGGGGGGAGCAGGCATGTTAATACATGTTTATTTTAGGTGGTATTTATAGTTTATTGACTTATTTTGTTTGTTTATGTGTAATTGTGTATCAATGATTTTGTATTTGTTTATTTTGGTTGGTATTTGTAGTTTTATATTATATGTTATTGTTTATTTATGTGTTATTTGTTTATTTTGGTTCCTATTTTTTTATATTCTAAATTGAATTGAATTTAGAGTAGTTGATTTAGGGGGTGTAAATGTAAAAAATTAAAACTACAGGAATTTTGGGGCTGTGACTGTCATAATTAAAACCTGTTAGGGGTGAAATGAAAAACTAAAATCTGGAGAGAGAGAAAAAACGGGTTCGCCAGCTGGTCCACCCGTACCCATATAGGGTAGGGCACGGGTCCAATATTTTGGACCCGTATATTTCGATCTGTATAAGGATCCGTACCTGTTTGACCCGTACCCGTTTAACCTGGCCCGTACCTTGTCCACCCACCCGTTTTGCTAGGTCTACATATAATTATGATTTATATGATATAGACGAATATGTTTTTTATTGATAAATAAACATTTATTATATAGTCAATCTTACAATAATTGATTGGCTCTAAGGCACCTACTCTGACCGTATGTATGTGTGTGGCAATAATGAGACTATGGAAAGATCTTCCAACAACTTTTTTTCTATAAATTATGTCCTTTTAGGACTCATCCGTCAATTAATAACTCCATACTTAAACCCTATTATATTGAGGCCAAAAGCACAAAGTGAAATATATAGTGTGAGGAAGATTCAAGGGCACCTTCTTTTTTACACAAAATATGACACAAAAGTTACTAGATGTAAGCACTTTGGATAGTTGAGATTCATTTCAACTTGCATATTTAATGACTAATGTACACCATAAATGACACAATTTAAATTCGATCTCAAGCAGTCAAATCCTTTAATCTTATTACTCAAAACTTGTGTGGAAAAAATAGGCATCTGAAACCTAACCACACACGTATATTTGAATATTATTAAGAGTGATGCTATTTGGCCTCACACAATTTATCTTTCAAGACTTCCAATTCTAAGTTTACCACATTAAAATTTTTTAGCATATACAAATGTCTTTATAGACTCCACCTACTTCCGAAAATACCTTATTATTTATATTTATACTACCCATATATGTATTATAAATTTCCAATCCATATATTTTTTTTTACATATATTTCATCGTTTATTTTTAGTCAATATCATCAAATGCATCATTTAACATGTATTCAACTACTTAAAAGGATTTTGTATCAGTACACCGTATGTCTGATTTCGTCTTACACAAAGTTGTTTTTATCATTAAGCAAGGAAACAATTTCAAGTATCCTATAAAGTAATTTGTTTTTATCATTGGCCTTTGAAAACAATTTCACACACCAAAAAAAATTGCTTTTCAGATTATAAACAAATCAAAAAAATTTAAATATAAATTTAATTGGCTAGTCTTTCTAATTGTGCATATTAGTTAGTTAATGTCACTATAAAATTTATAAATTACATCATATATCAACCTAACAAGAGAGAAAATTTTTTTTTTTTTTTTTTTTTATCACCAGAGGTATTTGGGTCAGTTTGCATGTACCTCAACTAATCTTTTGGAACCCTAGAATTATTGACCGGGTAAAAACCCTAGTGATCACCCATATTAGTGCCTAGGGAGACTTAAACACAAGAACTTATGAAACCTCCTCTTGCCCTTTTACCATCTGGCAAATATGAAGTCATAGAGTGGTAAAAATCAAAATCAAAAACTCTTTTATACTAAAATATGACGAAAACAACTATTATCAAATTAAATAGCAATTAAGTATAATTCTTTCATGTCTTATTTAGTAATTTTAATACGAGATAATATTGTAAATAAAATAATAATAATAATTAGGTCTAAAAATATAAAATATGGGGGGCGAATAACATCACTCTAAGGTTGCGTTTGGTTTGGGGTGATATAAGATTAATCATGTAATCTTTGTTTAATTTTCAAGATTCCCTCGTTTGGTTGTCAAGTAATAAAATATTACGTAATCTTTTATTGTAAATAGTGTTTACTGTTGGTAATATTGGGGGTAATCAGATTACTTTCCCAATGGGTGTTAATTCAGATTACTGAGGTAATATTAATTTTGACGCTATTTTGCCCTTAATCTTTTATCATTTAGGACACATTTGCCCTCATATGTCTACCAAATAACAATTACCCAGACCTCTTATATTTGAAAATATAGCTAAAACACCCTAGCCACAAAAAGTTTAAAAGTTAACAAAATACCTCCAGCCACCTAAGACAACCGCCAACCGCTAGCCACCATCGTTGGCCGTCGGCAAAAGTCATCGTATCGAGGCAAGACCGACGGAATCTTGCCGGTTGTGTGCCAAAAACGATCAGATCTAGCTGTTTCACGACCAAAGATGTGGCTGTGAAATGTCATATATTTGGTTATGAAAAGACTAGATCTTTGGCCGTGAAACAACCATATTCATGGCCAAATCTAGCCGCTTTTGGCCATGGATCTTTGATCCATGGCCGAATTAGGCCTTACCGGCACACGACCAACCAAATATGGCCAGTTGTACGCCATTACAGTGGTTGCCAGTGGTGGTGGCTGGCTGTCGGCAGTGGCTTGGGGTGGATAGGGGTGATTTTGCTATAAATTAAAGTTTTATATGGCTGTGGTGTTTTAGCAAAATTTCAAATATAAGGGGTTAAAAGAAATAATTTAAAAAATAATAGAATAAAATAATAATATATTATTATTTAAAAAGGCAAGCAATTTAGTAATCTACATAACATACCCACTCATTTATCCTCCCAACCAAACATATTATTATAACATACCCACCAATTTATTCCAACCAATCAAATACATTTCTTTAAAGATTCCTTGGTAATCTATATTTCCAGTAATACAATATTCTCCCGTAATACAACATTTCCTGAACCAAATGCACCCTAAGTTATATACTAAGTTAGTATGATTGGATTTGCATAATCACTCTATCAGGCTCTTTAACCAATAGGTTTAGGCTTGAAGGGTGTACATACTTACTTACTGTCCACTAAATGGGAGTTTCTCAGTGTTCCTTAAAGAATTTGATTTATAGAATATATTCTCTTGTTCTTGTATCATAAGTCTGATGATGTGAAGATTTCTTGCACAATGTTATATGTACATTTGAAAAAAAAAAAAAAAAGTTGTTTGATGCTCTTGACACAGTCTTACTATTGCACGTCAAAGGAAATATCAATTATTCCCAAAATAAAATTATAAATATCTTGACTTCTAATGAGTAGTAATGACAACGTTGATGGCAAAGAACTGAAGAAGACAATTGATGTGGTTAAACAATACAGCAAACGACATGTTCCCACCTAAGGTAAAGCGAAATGTCAAGTTCCCACCCCTGGTTAAAAAATTTCAAATTCCCACCCTTAAAATAACATTGTCAACAATTTTAGACGTTGAAACAAATGTAGAATCTGTTATTACCATATTGCCTTGATAAGTAAATTAGACAAAAAAATTTACCCTCCAAGTTAGTAGAATTATAAAATAACCCACATCTAAAATCTCTCCACCACCTCTCCGCCTCCACCTCTACAAAACCCCATCCATCGCACTCGATTTCATCCACAATCCGCCGGCCACAACATTGTCATCCATGCCATTTTTTACGCCCCCCATGCGTCCTTCACCCTCCCCCAACTGTTGCCGCCCCACTGGTGGCCGGATTTTTGGGGTTTAGTCGTGTTATGTCTAAAAAGTCACGATTATGTCAGCCCAATAAATGTCTTTTTGTACTAGCTGCTAAGCCCATATCTCCTCAAAGATATTCATACCAACCCTATCTCATTTCAAGAGATGAATGGACGAGAGTCTTCCATGTGTCAAGGCAACTTGCAAAATACTCATTACATTAACCTCAAAGGTGTATAAATTGGCACTTCTCTTCCCGAAAAAAGAGGCTGGGCATATAAGAGCTAAACATAGATTTGAGCTCAATTCTTTCTCTCTATAAACACTGTATTTCTTCATCTTTGTATGTCTTATAGGCAATATCATAGAAATAGTCAGAGAGCAATAAAATAACAGTGGTTGTAGGAGTTGCTTGTTTGAGCATCCGAACCACTATAAAAACTAGGGGTGTTCGGTTCAGGGTACCCTGCACTTTTTGAAGGAACTGTAACGAACCGAAGGCCGAACAAGCGGTTCCTTGAAATTTGGAACGAGGCCGAACCGACGCCATGGTTCCTAGGTACCTGAACAGAACTGTAACAACGGTTCCGGTTCCGGTTCTGGGTACCCTGTAATATTATTGAACCCCCAAAAGTTTTTAAAATGGTAAAAAAACCCTTAAAAATTTACAAATACCCCCCCACTTGGCACTTTTTAACAAAAATAAAATTACAAATTATAAATTCAAAATTACAAACTTCATTACTTTGTAAAGGTAGATTTTCAAAAGTGAAACCAACTTACTTTAAATATTATGAAATATAAATATAAATGTATTCACATTACTTTTTCTATAAAAGTTTTTATTAACCCCCCTAATCTTTAATTTTATTTTATATTAGTCTCGGTTCCTGGTTCCGGTTCCGGTTCCTAACTATAAGAACCGGAACCGGAACCGTACAGTAACGGTTCCAAAGATTTGGAACCGGAACCTACCCATTGACGACTGGTTCTGGGTAGGAACCGGAACCAAACCCAGGGTACCCGTCGGTTCCGGTTCCTACCGGTTCTTTTGAACACTCCTAATAAAAACCTCTCTTGTTAGCCTATTATTTATGTTTTCTGCAACATATATAATCTCAACTCCATATTCAAATCTCATGGATCCATCACGTGTAATTTCTAAGACACTCTTAGCACTTTGCACGTGCGAGTCGTTGGCGTGCAAAATCATGCGTCAATAGTTTGGTGGCCCATGCGGGTCTCAAACCTGCGTCCAAGTTCCCTGACGGAGTGGTCAGATCTCAAACCCGCGTCCGAATTCTCCAATCGCGTGGCCAGATCGCAGATCGCACACACTAGAATTCTCCAATCGCGTGGCCAGATCAGATCGCACGCGTTAGAATTCTCCAATCTCATGGCCAAATCGTAGATCGCACGCATCAGAGTTCTCCAATCGCGTGGCCAGATCGCAGATCATACGTGTTAGAATTCTCCAATCGCGTGGCCAGATCGTAGATCGCATGGTCAAAGTTCTTCGATCGCGTGGCCAGATCACAGATCGCACGCGCTAGAATTCTCCAATTGCGTGGCCAGATCACATATCGCACGCGTAGAATTCTCCAACGCGCGGCGGCATCGCATCGCACACGCCGCGGTTCTCCTGAGCGCGGCTGATCGCAGATCACACACGCCGAACTCTAATTCGTGGCAAATCGCAGATCGCACACCGCGTCTCGATCGCCAAATCACGCGATCTCTATCGCCAAGGATCTAGCGCCCCGATCTTCTGCTTTAGATCGCTAATCTCTTGATCTCGAGTAAAGCTCGTTATGATCTCAGTCAATCTCTCAGTTGAGCTGCGTCATGCTTTGAGGTCGAGCTCGTTATGCTTTCAGGTAGAGCTCGTTATGCTCAAGTAGAGCTCGTTATGCTCAGGTCAAGCTCGTTATGCTCTAAGGTCGAGCTCATTATGCTCTAAGGTCGAGCTCGTTATGCTCTCAGGTAGAGCTCGTTATGCTCAGGTCAAGCTCGTTATGCTATCAGGTAGAGCTCGTTATGATCAGGTCGAGCTCGTCATGCTCTCATGTAGAGCTCA
>CM047739.1:17542318-17623134 GCA_026225825.1 Pistacia integerrima
TTCTGATGGCAACCAGGTATAAACAAGTCGTTCGGCCTTTATTTAATATTGCATTACATCCCAAAACTTTATTTAATCAGTCAAATTCAAAACATATACTACAAACAAAAACGTCATCATACTGGTGCTCCATTCTGTCCAGCTAGTTGTTGAAAATATTAAACCACTGGTCCCTCTCCTCCATTATTGAGGTTTAAAGAACTCCCGCATTATATGCTTTTTAAGACTAGCTTTTTTTTTTTACTTCCATATACAACAATATATTTCTGGGTTAAAGTTTATCACCATTTTCTACTTTCTGCAATTAACCCCAAAAAAACAAAAAAGATGATTATATCTTCATGAAACCTCTATTTTTCTTGTGCTTTTTGATAAGATTGTTGAATTTTTCTCTCCAGCTCTATCAATTTAAAATTAAAACAAAAGAAGGGGCAAATGAAACGCGTGGAAAGTGGTGGCAATGGCCACATAAAAATAAAAGAATAGCTAGCATCCATGATAGCAGCAGCAAAAGCAAATTGTTATGGTGGTTGTGGGTTTGGTTTAGTATTTCGATTCCACACTTGGAAAAATATTCAAAGAAGACGGTGTGGCGTTTCCTTTCTTTGTATAAATCATTGCTTTAGTTTTGTCAGAAAGTGGGATTCTAAGGGCGTGCGTGTTAGGTTGTCGAGGAACTTCCAAAAACTGAACAATCAATTTCTCACAGCTAGCAAGTACGCTACTGTGATCTCTTTTTCTCCATCGCCAGCTGCCCCAATGATTTTCTGTTTTGGCTTCTTTTTTACGTCCACGTGGCTTGGGCTTCTTAATTACTAGATTTGCCTTTGCTTTTACCCTTGCAGCAGCAACTGGTAAAGTGAAGACTGAAGACTTCCCTAGATCATTAAATGATGTGATTAGGGTTGAATTAAGGGAAATAATGATGATGATTGATGTGATCTGATCTGATCACAACTCTGATTAAGTTAAAATCAAGTCTTCGTCAAATTTTGATGACTAGGCTACTAGAACAGCGCGTACCGACCACTTTTTAGAGCATGCAATGGACCCGATACTTTATTATATAGATGCATTTTCCTTGTGTCGATTAGTGGGTAAGTTATCAGTCCAATTCCAATAACAGTTTACCCCCATCATCTTTCATTTATAATATAATAGGAAAAACGACTTACACGTACCCAAGATTTATCATAATGATAAGTTAGTACCTAAAAGGTTTTAAAATGACAAATAGGTAATATAATAGGAAAAACGACTTACACGTACCCAAGGTTTATCATAATGATAAGTTAGTACCTAAAAGGTTTTGAAATGACAAATAGGTACTTTCCATCATGTTCTGTTAGTGATTTCTGTTTATTACTGTTTATTAATAGTGAAAAGACTAAAATGCCCTTAAAAGTTTGAATTTTAGTTTTTTATAAATTTAAAATTTTTTAAAAAACCCCCTAAGTTTACAAATTTAACTAAATACCCCAATATATAAAAATTTTATAAAATAATAAAAACACCCCCGCCACCTTCGATTGCGTTTGCCACCACCACCGAGGAATGGCAGGGCAGGCAGTCGACGCACGAACCCATCGGATGCGTGTGCATACTGTCCGATCCGGCCTTTCCGGCCGGAGATCAGGTAGGCTAGATCTGGCCGGAAAAGGCCGGATCTACGGCCCGTCTCCGGCCGTCCGACACCGCAAGACGCCGCAAAACTCCATCTGCGGCGTCGACGGCCGAGATCGGCAATAGATCGCAGGCCTTTTCGCTGATCGCCCACGGATGCGTCCGAAAAAGGCCGCTGACGCCATCTGCTTCGGCCGAGATCTTGCCTTTTGGAGGCGGATCGTGGAGATCCGCGAAAAGGTCGGATCGACGCGATTACGACATAGATCCAGATGGATGCGTGTCGTAATGCGTTTCATAGATTCCAGGCATTGGTGGCGAAATCTAGACTGGGAGGGTGGTAAGGGTGTTTTTGTTATTTAACAAACTTTTTTATATATGGGGTGTTTAATTAAATTAGCAAACCTAGGGGGGTTTTTAGAAATTTTTAAATTTATAAAAAACTAAAATTGAAACTTTGAAGGGCATTTTAGTCTTTTCATTATTAATAAACAAAAATCACTAACAGAACATGACGGAAGATACCTATTTATCGTTTCAAAACCTTTTGGGTACCAACTTGTCGTTACGGTAAACCTTGGGTCTGAAGTCGTTCGGCCAATATAATATGACTTGTGTATGCAATCAAATTCTTGTCATATCAAATTGCAAGCTTGCACGGTAGTAATAATAATAATAATAATAATAATAATAATAAATTCGTTTGTTTTATTATTTTGGATATGATTTTAAGAATAATATTAGATAATTAAATATGGGAGTATTATGAGGTAAAATTTAAAAATTTACAAAAAAATCTCCTATGGTTGCTAATTTAACTAAACACCCCAATATATAAAAAAATTATAAAATGATAAAAACATCCCCACCACCCACAAGCGATTCACCACCAGAAAAATCGTATTACGACTCAATAGTCGGATACGGGGGAGGGGGTAGGACGTCGATATGGTATTTTTCGGCTAGATCTGACCGTCGATTACTGAAAAGTTCTAGGTCTGGTCGTCGTTGTCGGTCAACGACAATCATTTCTTTAGCCAGTAAGCTAACGGCCCATTTCTTGTGGATTTGATCGAAAAAGACCAGATCAATGAATTACCGACCAGTTCGATCGTTTGTAGGCCGTTGTAACAGATTCTGGCTACCACTGGCGGTGATTGCCAGAATCTGGCAAGTATGGGTGAGTGGGGGTATTTTTGTTAATTTTTAAACTTTTTTTCTGGAGGTATTTAATGAAATTAATAAACTTAAGAGGTTTGAAAGATACTAATATTTCTCAAATAACTAAACAAACAATATTTGGGGAATAAGATTGGGAATATGGATAGAAATATTATTATTATTATTATTTTTTATTATTAAGTTTCCAAATCAGATTATGTATATTTCGACTAATTTATAAGATTTATTAAATACTTTATAAATTTAATATTTCAATGTAAGTTACAAATATAGTAAGTGATCTTAATATTTAAACTCAAAAAATTAATATATGAAGTAAACTTTTTTACCATCAAATCAACATGTTAGAGTTGATAATAATATTATTAAATTAATGAACATCTTACAAAATTTGCTTCCACATCATTCAAAAAAATGATAATTAATATTACCGTTAGAAATTATAAGAAAATTTAAATTCATGAAACAGAAATTGATTATAAAGAGAGGGTTGCAGCACAGTTTGAAGTACTAATTAAAAAGGCAAAAACTGTAGAATGAGAACGGCAAATGAGATATTTGAGAATATGGGAAATGATAGATGATGAAGTGGTAGATTCACATGAAGGTTAAAGCTAAAAGTTAAAAGAAGTTATTGTCCATAACCTAACTTTCATCTAATCATCATGTGACTGTCTCCTCCTTCTCTATACAATCTAGGATTCACTCACTCAACCATGTTCTCTACTCGTCATGCATTCCAACACTTGTGGATCCCACTCCTTTTTTTTTTTATTCAATAATTCAAAATTTGTTTTATAACGAGAAATATCAAGCACAAGTTTGAAATTAGAATCCCTGTAGAAATCAACATGAGTCTCTATCAACCCCTACCATTTTTGGAAAACGATAAAGTTTTTAAGTACACAGATATCTAGGAGGAGGGACTTAAGTGCAGAACCCTTACGAAGAATGAACGGTAGACTTAAGTCCTCCTCCTTTCTTCTTACTGTCTTTTTCTTCTTCTCATATTTTCTGACAATCACGTGAAAATGTTGAAGAGTAATCACAACTGGTACAGGCGTTATCAATATAGAAGCCAGAAAGCCATCTGTTATGAACTTAGAACTTTTTCTCCGAAAGCGCTTTTGCTTCGAAACGTTTCTTTGTGATATAATATAAGTTTGACTGCTACGGATAATCATTTACTATTAAAGGATCTCTAGTCTAAACACGATTATATTATAATTTAATGTAAATAATAATAATAATAAACAAAATAATTAGGCTGTAAATGAGTCACATGATTTTCACATCCTAATATATACATAGCCTCAGCATCATTCATAAAACACAGTAGAATGGGCCTATACTCGACAGTCCCATGGGACCATCTGGCCTACTCCCGCCTTACTCTAATGTAGACCGCCCATAACATCATAAACCAGACAATCGGACGGCCATTACTCTTTTTAAGTATTTTGTGTACAGTCTCACTAGAAAATATCTAAAATTAACTCTCTTTTGCCCATGCACGTTAGGTAAACAAAGCACCACCACATATATTTACGCTGATCTGCTACAGTCAGCCTTACCGAAACCCACTCTCTTGTTGGTGAGATCAAATTCCACCCACAGATTTTGCTGATGAAAGTTTCCAATAATATTACTTGGGATGCCAAGCATATCTGACCGTCCAATTCCGACACAGTGGACCCCACCCTCCACATTTGCTAACATTCTTTCTTTTGGAATCACTATCTCCACTCCTTTATCAAACTCCAACACCATGTCGCCTATCAGCCGTCCGATCACTAGAGCATTTCCGTCGAAACACATGTCTGAAACTCCACCATACACGTACCCCTTTTTTAACTTTGGGCCCACCAGTCTTACGACCTCTGCTTTTATTTGATTGTAAGCTTCGTCCACCAGATAGGTGAACTCGGATCCAGAATCCACGATTGTTTGACCCGACCCGCCAGCATCGGGCCGGAATACCGACGCTGGAATATTTAATTTTTTTCCACTCATTCGTATTCCTTGCAAAACAACAGTGTATGCCAAAGGATCTAAATTCGGCATGCGTTGACTTTGAGGTAAAGTCAATAGGTTAACATATTGGAACCCGGCTGAGTTCGGGTTTTCACCGAGGTAAAATGACCCGGTTGGTGTAAACCCGACTCGGGAGCTTCGTGGCGGAACGCAATATGAGAACTTGGATACTTTCGCTTGGGAACCAAACGACAACCGTCCAACATTCATTCCCAAAATGCCCTTATCCTCACTAGAATCCTTAGCACAACCAAGGACCAAAGGAAGGGTACTTTGGGAAGGAGAAAAGGTGAATTTTTCTCTGACGAGATTACCCTCAGCCAACGTGCCATCAGCGTAGAAGTAAGAGTAATGACACAAACGGTTCTTGTCACAATCGGTCGGGAGGGTAAAATCGGTAATCCTCGGTTTACACACCGGATGATTACACGGTAAAACAGAGAAAGAAGAAGAGAGCGAAGGATCAAACGATGCTCTAGGAGGACCTAGCTTCTTAGGCGAAGCGGCAGCTTTCTTATGACACTGAATCCACGACAGCTGGCTACCGGTATCCAACACCATGTCCTGAGTCTGTGGCGGCGTCCCAATCGGAAGAGACACAATCAGAGCCATCGAATACCTGAACTTTGATCTGTAGTTCAATGACGGAGCGGCTTTCTTTCCGGTGTTCCGCTTGGTCTGCGCAACGAAAGAGGAGTAAAATTTGGGAGAAGTTTGAGAAGAAAGAGAACGAGAAGTAAGAGGAAAAGAAAGAGAGAAATTATTGTTCTTGTTTAACGGAGGTTTGATAGTTTCTTGAGTCGAGAACGAAAGGAAGGCCGTTAAGAAGAAGAAGAAGAAAAGCATGGTTTTGAGAGTCATGTTGACAGCAATGGTGGTGGTAGTGGTGGTGGAGTATGGATGTGAAGGAGAAAGAGTCTGACAGACGGTTGTATTTATACGGAAATTTGAATGAGAGTGAATAAGACGCCCAAAGAGAGGAAAAAATTACAAAAAAGCGGACGCGGTTTCTTAATTGAGCGGTTAGATCTTATGATGACAATTAATTAATGGACTCTGAATTTTCATGTATACACAATATATCGCATATTTGATACTGCTGCTGCTTTAAAAATAATCAGAATAATATATTTTTCATCAAAACCTTTTTTTACTAATTGATTCGTTGCTTACTCCTTTTGTCTTTTTCTTCATGTAAAAACTACAATGCCATTTCTTTTTCTTATAATTTATAAAGAAAAATAAATTGATGTGTCGGACCAATAAATTGACTACATGAGTCCTCATAATTAAATAATGTTAATTGTTTATAGCAATCAATAAAACAGCGATTCTTTTAGTTGAGGTCATACTCAAAACCCTAAAATTCCGAGTCTAACTACTCCATTCATTTGTCAAATTTATAAATAAAAGCACAACCTAAGAAACTCAGTGATTTATTTTTATTTCCTTTCTATATTTATGGTGTACGAATTAGTTTATACTAGTTTAAACTAATTCTTAAAATCTATTAAACACTTTATCGATCTAAAAGACTAGATAAACTATAATATTATTATGATAGATAACCCTAAAATTTGAATCTAAAAATTTAAGAAAATGATCACGACCTGAGTGATTTTATAAATGGGATGACCGACAGCCGATCACGTATTCACAATTCACACCACCAGTATCATTCTCCCACATTATTAATAACATTTCTCAATTTTAAAAATTATTTACTTTAATTTATAAGTTAAAAGGGTTAAAAATTTGAAGTAGGCCACAACTGGGCAGGCACTAGATTCTTCTATTGAATTGTAGGGTCAGCCTTCTTGATATAAAATATCTCAATCCAATGGTGAGGAAACAAGGGGAAAAATGTTGTCCATGGATTTTAATTTTTAAATTCTTGGTTTATTTGAATTACAACAATGTGTCTGAGAATGAGTGTGTGGCAAGTACAAAGCATTCATTTAATTAATTCATTCAATGAAAATTTATATTAGTGGGTCTCTTCATAATATTTCTACCAAATATTTAATATTTTACCTACTCTGTACATTTATGTTCTCTCATTAATCTATCTCTCTCTCTTTTTTTTTTTTTTTTAATTATTGCATTTTCCTTTTAAGGAAAAAAGATATTTGATTTTTATTTAAATCTAGAAAGATAAAGTATTGTGGGAGAGTGTGTAAATTAAGAATGCAAAAATAAGTGGAAAGTTAGTGAGCAGCCTTCTCTAGTCAAAACACAGCACTCAAAACCCAGCTGGATTACATTCATCACCAACCCACGCCTAGTTTAAATTCTTCCACCGCCGTTCTACCTTAAGCAAAGAATAATATTATACGTACATCATTCTTATATAATATTTCTCGTATAATATTATATAATAAGATATAATTAAATAATTTAAAGTTAAAATTAAACTTTCACCCAATCATATCTTACTACATAATATTATATGAAAAATATTATATGATAATGATGTATATGTAATATTACTCGTAAGCAAACCCTAATTGCTTTCCCTTTATGTTTTCCTCTACAGATATGGAACCATGCTGTTTCTTATAAGAATTTTCCTATATTTAATCCACCTTCTTTTTTATTACCATATTAGAGTTAACTTTTTTTTTTTTTTTTTTAATGATCAGAGGTATTCGGACTAATTTATATGCATTTCAATTAATCTCTTAGGATCCTGAAACTACCGACCGAGTAAAAACTCAAATGGTTACTCTTATTAGTAATCACAAAGAGAATCAAACTTAAGACCCTTAAGTAACACACTTAATCATCCCGATCGAACTACTCGACCATCTAAATGTAGTTTATTAGAGTTAACTTCCTTTCAAGCAAGACTTATGTTAATAGATAGATAATTACTAGTTACAATTACCTTGAAATCTTGGATATTTATATTCAGATTTTTAATTTAAATTTGATGATAATATTAGATCCGTAATGCAATGATATTCACTATTAATTATTATTATTATTATTATTTGAGTAATTATCAGATATCAGAATAGTTTATATATGCTATGCAAAATTATTCATAATTATTTAGTATAAATATGAAAGAAAAAATGCTTCAAGTTTCAAAAATCAAATTGTGAAACATTACTTGTCTAATAATATTGAATTCGGAGTTAGATCGATATGTTTCAAAACCTTTTCATAGCCACAATATGCCTACGGAAAATATCTCCTTGTATTCGATTTGAGTAAAATCGAGATAAATATTGGACAGTTATAATTATATGTCAACTAATTATACATATAAATTAAATTCAAGTATTTTGGTGTTGATTGAAACTATTTTTTTTTTTTTTTAATTTACTAATCTAAAAAGCCATAAAATTAAGACGCATTCAATCTTTATCCAAAAAATAAATGGGATTTGGATTAAAAAAAAAAAAAAATTAGAGCGATTTTAAAGATATTTGAAATACTCTTGAATAACTTTTTTTTTTTTTTTACTAGGGATGTTCAACCATCCCCTAGAATTTTGAAGTTAATGATCGAATAAACCCTTAACTGACTACTAACAACCAAGGAAAATCGAGTTCAAAATCTCTTGAATAATATATCTAAGAGTTTCTATCGTCTCATCTGGCCATCAACGGTAGTTATTCTTGAATAACTTGTATATGCAGAAAACACATTACTCTTCTTCCATCTTTATTATCAGTGGACATATATATATTCTTTTTGGTGGTTAGAAAACTGTTATTATATGGTAAAAAACATGATATATAATCCTGAAATCATATGTATATACATTTAAAAAGGAGTGAAAATTTAACGCATAAAATTATTTATTATATTAAAGATTATGTTGTAGAAAATGAAGACAAAGAAAAGGAGACTGAAAGTGTGAGTTGTTCACAGATTAAATAAACAATTATGATGACAAAGAAATGATCACGAGATATCTAGTACAAATTCACTTTAATTAATGAAGAAACAACGACACTTACTGATTTGTAATAAATTAAAGATGTAAAATATATAATTAAGGTTGGTAAAATATCAAGAAGGGCCGTCTCATTTAGACATGTGGCACAGTCTCTATCCTCTTCAACAAGATTCATGCATGAAAACTTCGAGAAGTAGTTATGATTTGGATAATTTCGCTTGAATTGTTTCTTTCTTAAAATATTTATTTGTTATTCACTATTACAACTACATTATTATACTTCTTATAACCTTTTTTATGATCGATCAAGGCCCCGCATGTGATGCACACATGTTATTGTTCAGGGTTAACTTTATTTGAGAACCCATCCATGAACAATCACTTTATATATATATATATATATATATTGTTTTTGAAGCAATAATGGTACATTTTTGTTATCAGATTCATTGTTTAGTCTTTAAAACCAAGTGGCACAATGCCATCAGCATGTCAAATGATTACGTATTACATTATCAAGACATACACATATTAGAAAAAAAGGAATAAGTACCTTTAAGAGGCTATAAGATTTGCTCATTTCATCGATTTTCAAGGTTTAAACAATCTCGGAATCACTTGTAATATTTGTGGCTAACTTTAAAACATTAAGTTTGAAAAGTGTTCAATGAATCTTGATGATTATTTGAGGTGTGCATAAACTGGTTCGAACACCCTTGTGTATCCAAAATAAAAAAATAAAAAAGTATAAGAGCATATTGTATTGATCTAAAAGCTAAAAAAATTGGAATAACCTTACCGATCAAAAATGTACTCATTCTTGAAACGCTAACATTGTAAATAGTGGGATGTCACTCTGCTGTGAAAAATTAGTAATATTATACGTTCTCTTACTTCATTTGATGGTGGCTGGTTATTCATTTTTCTTGGAGTTAATTAGTTCTTCGTGTGTAATTATTGATTCCATTTTGTTTTTTTTTTTTTTAAAGGAGATGATATATACTAATATATTGGCTATAGAAAAGAAGAATACCGAGTTTTTCAAGTCAATTTTTTAACGTATAAAACCCTTTATAGATTACCGTTTAATAAATTATTCGGATGAAATAAGTTCCGTAATTTTTCAATTCGTATAAGAGAAATAAAAGGAAGGCTACTACGAAATTATTATAATTTTATTTATTCATTGGTTTTTTTCTACTTTGATAAATCTATTAATCTTAGCAATTGGGGACTACAGTGTATATATATATTATCATTTTAAATATAGTATATGTGAATTGGGATTTGATTACTTTTTATAATATCATATAAATTGCTTTTTATTTTAATAATAAAAATAAATGAACAAAGAGGGAGAGAGAATAATCACGTCCAGTTTTATATCAACTTTTAGTCACCAAACATGTTGTATCAAAAACATTGCACTAGCACAAGGTGACAAGTCTTCGGCCATACATAGAGAGAATATTCTTCATTAATTTCTGATTTCTTCATCAATCTTGTTCCCTTAAATTCCAGTACAATAATTCATATCATTAAACAAGACAATCTGAAATATGAATTATCGTACTCCATTAATCTTAACATATTTCAGCTTCACGGGCAGCACAAACAGGATCAGATTGAGTTTAGGGATAAATACAAAAACACTAATCTGCTGATACAACAGCCGAACTGTATCAGTCGGGCCAGTTAAATTAATAATAATAAAAGGAAAAAGATAGATAGACAGCATTAAACCCTAGAAGTTATAATCATAAAACGTTTTGCAGTAAAATAGGCAGAGCAAACACATCAATAATAAATAATCCTGCATGTACATGTCCTACCATTTTTTTTTTTTTTTAATTTAAATTGACTAGGTGTCTTTACATTTATAAGTTACACCCACAGCCTTCCCGTAGAAAGAACTAGATTCATATGTATATATAAACTGGAGAATGGCCCCGCAGCCGCAGGAGTTGTTTTGCTACAATTCTATAATATTATTATTTCATCCATTTCAATTATTGATTAACAGGTTAAAGATAGCTTTCTACTGTGTTAATTATTGCCAATAAGTGATTAACAATAATTAAATAAAAAAATAAATTGATTTTCACAATATGGAAGATAATAATTGATATGAACCATTGACTGAAAGTCATTGATGGGTTCTACTATTATCTTTGATCGTGGAATATGCCTCCTACATCACAAATAATATATATATATATATATATATATATATATATATATATATATATATATATATATATATATATAGTTTCTCTTTGAAGCTTATCTTGTATAGTAAGGTCAACTCTTGGTGACTTGAGGACTGGGGGGAGACCCATAATAATCAGTCTCCCACTCCCACTCCCACTATCACATCAGACGATAGACATAGACTTGCAGTCAAATTTGTTAATTTAATAGATAAATAGGTATGTCCAATCAACCAACTTGCATATACAAAATCAATAGTTTTCATGATAGTAGGAGGCAGCTAGCTTTATTATATGCGTAGTAGCAGCTGAGTTGCTACCTTCACTGGATCAGCTAGTGATATGAACATCAATCATACTCATTCATTACCTTAATAAAACAAACTAGTTGTTAGAGATAAGAGAAATTTCCCATGCTTCATGGACTACAGTACACTATCACTATTTTATCAGTAAGCCGTCCTTATTATTACCTAATATGCCTCGTGATCATCATGCTAAAGCTTTATCCATTAACCATTTAAATGGGCCCTGTGGATGATGGATCGTATAGCCATCTTTATCAGCTACAGCTGCACACAAACATATGTATGTTCGATTTTGATGCCTAAGTGTTAGTACTAAAACTTGATATTAATTATTATTTGAACTCATTTGAAGGTGTTAAGTAAACTGGCTCGTTTTTAGTTCTACGAAGGTTATATTTCCTATTAATTCTGGACACAATAGGAATGTAAACTTAAAAGAGATTTAGATGACATTAAAGTGATCTCATCCTAAGGCCGAACGACTTATATATACTCAAGGTTTGCGGTAATAAAAAGTGATACCCAAAAGGTTTTAAAACGATAAATAAGTACATTTCGTCATGTACTGCTAGTAATTTCCGTTTGATAATAGTGAAAAGACTAAAATGCTCTTGAAAGTTTGATATTTTAGTTTTTTATAAATTTAAAAATTTCTAAACAACCCCCTAGGTTTGCTAATTTAACTAAACACCCTAATATATAAAAATTTTATAAAATGATAAAAACACCCCCACCACCGCGAGTGCGATTCCGGCCACCAGCCAGAAATCGCGGACATGCATTACGACACGGACACCGTCGGATGCGTGTCCGTAATGGTCGATCCGGCCTTTTCCGGCCGATTCATGGCGGATCGTAGGAAAGGCCGGATCGTGGCCATATCGGCCGTCAGGCCGCAAAACTCTCGACGGCCAGATCTGGAAGTAGATCTGGTCTTTTCCAGCTAGATCCGCCATGGATATGGCCGGAAAAGGCCATATCTAATGCCGATCACGCCGTCAGGCCGCAAATCTCGATGGATCGCCGTAGGAAAGGCAGACTGCGTACGACATAGATCCGATGGGTCCAGATCGTAACGCATAGCTTAATTTGCCTGATCATTCCGGCGGTGGTGGCCTGAATCTTGCACTGCGGGTGGTGGGGGTGTTTTTGTTATTTTACAAAATTTTTATATGTTGGCGTGTTTAGTTAAATTAGCAAACTTAGGGGGTTTTTTAGAAATTTTTAAATTTATAAAAATCTAAAATATCAAACTTTCAAGGGCATTCTAGTCTTTTCACGATTATCAAACGGAAATCACTAACTGCACATGACGGAAGATACCTATTTGTCGTTTCAAAACCTTTTGGGTACCACTTTGTTATTACGACAAACCTTGGGTATGTGTAAGTCGTTCTCCCCTCATCCTAATTGGAAAGTATATCTCCACAACCCTACATAAAAGGGGTGCTAATCAAGGGATTAGTGAGTCAAATGGTGGTGAAGAACATTGTAGAAGCATAGGTTTTAGAGAGAGCATTGAGGGAAATTCTTAAGGTTAGATTTCTAGAGCTTTCTGTTATTCCTAGAGCTTTTTCTTATTCTGTAATTTAGTAAGCGAGCTGTGTAATCTTGAGTGATTGCAATTCTCTTCTTAATAGTATAATGAGATCCTTGAGTGGAGCTCAACATGGATGTAGCCATGTAGGGTTTGTTAACACACAACTATGGTAAAATCTTGTCTTGTTCTTTATCGTGTGTGTGAATTTTGTGTTGGTAGAGAGGGTATTCTCCCAATAGAAATGCAAAACATAATTGATTAATTACTGAGACTGGAAAAAATTTAGGGAAGTAGACGAGGCAGTAAACAATATTGTTATTATTATTTAAGGGTGAGAGCAAGATTGAACTGGGTAATTTCATTCGTGGCTTCAAGAAATGGAAAGACATGTAAGGGGTTCAGAAAGTGGTCCTCGTACCTAAACCTAAAGTCATAATAATGGAATAGAGTGGCCCAGAAAACAAAACATCCAGCTGAGTCTAGGTTAAGGTTTTGAATGGGAATTGGGCATGTGAAAATTGAAATCAAATTGATTGTTAGAGACTCTATGCCATGCTTTTGCTGGTCATGTCTTGCACCGCCTGTCTTAATTAAGGCTACTGCCAATTAATTATAAAGCTATTTGCTTAACTGGGTCCTGCTGGAATGTGGTCCCATAATAAAAGAACTTCCAAGTTCCAAGTTCTCTTAATTTGCATGGTTTGGACACGGATTATATATGGCTGTGAGGTCCCTAATTTTACACCTACAACATCAACTTAATTTGTGACAATTGTATTAATCAAAACATACTGTCGGTTCTAATAAGGGATGTGCCTGTGCCTGTGCCTGTTAAGAGCCAAAGGAGGCCAGTAACACCACTCCAAAAAAAAAAAAAAAAAAAAACATTAATTTTATTTAGTTTTCTATTTAGTGTACTTGTATTTGACCCTCCCATATACTTTTTTCATATGTATATTAAATTAGTTACAATCTAATGAATTCTGTTGGTTTTTCTATGATTGCATTCAAGAATAATAATACATTTACAAACACTATAATTTTTTTTTTATACAAAGTGACGTATCATAATATAATTGGATGAATTAATATAAAAAAAATCAAGTTAATAAATGCACATTAAATGATAATGAATGAAATGGCCATGCAAGAATATTGTCACCATGGTTATTAGTATCCTACGATATTCGATACATATCTTACGATACGATTCAATACGGATCGCCAATGATACATATCAAAGAGTGTATTCTAAGTCTTTCGATACATTGATATGTATCCTACGATACGATACGTATTGGTTCGTATCCTTAAAAATATCAATACAAATCGATACGACTTTATTAATTTGAGTCGAAGGCCCAATTTTTTTTGGGTTAGGTTGAAATAGATCGGGTCGGATCCGAGTCACCCAATTTGGTTCACTAAAATCCGCCCAAATTTACTCATTTTACATAAAAAAGTGAAGAGGAAGATGTGTTGCTCATTTTGTTTGATAATAATAATACAAGTGGAGATACATATATTGACATTAATCTTAGAAATGATATGAATGGTTGAGAGGAAATGATATAGATTCTTAATTTTGATTATGTAATACTGTTAGAGTCATGAAAGTGACTCTACTTTGGTGACAAAAAGACCCTATGTGTTATTGAATTGAAGTTATATTGAGACAATTAAGAGAAATTATGAATTTATGTTTAAAAATCATATTTTGAGTTTTTCTTACTAATTTGACATGTTTGGATTTAAATTTGAGATTGTGTAAGTTGATATTAGGATGTGATTTATTTTCTAGGGTTGATGTTGTCTCATTTATGCCATTCAGGGGTCAAATTGTCATAATCTTGGGGTTGATTTTGTTACTTTCAAACATCCAGGGACCAAAGTGATATTTTTCATTTTGTTCTATAAAAAGAAGATGAAAAGTCGCGTACAGGGGAGGCTGTTCACCCAGTTTTCCAGCGAGCTTTGGTGACCCTTCGTCTCCCTCTGGCGATGGTCCATCTCCCCATGCACGATCTTCGCGATTTACCATAAACCATCCACCGGAAATCAGCCAAAGCACGCGGCGTTTCGTCTTGCCTTGGCCAATTGCCACGACCTTTCGCCTTCCGGGAGGAACCGATTTTGGCCGTTTTTGTAAGCATTCAGCTCCCCAAGAATCGATCTTCACTCCCCACGGCTGGATCTATACTTCCCAAGCTTCAGCCGCCGCGAAAACCGTCGGAATCCGCGATTTTGCCGTCGCGCCTCTTCATCTTTCAGCCTAGATCCTGCACATTTCTGGCGACTTCTCACCTCCCCAGGACCTGATCTGAACTCCCCATCACTAGAGCTTTCCATCGGTACCTTCGGATCCCATTTCCGCCACCGTTTTCTGAAAGACCCGTCGAAAGTGCGGCTGTTTGTATTCTGGGCTGTCCGTGGGTCATTTTTGCCCCTTCTTCACATTATATTGCTATCGGTTACCTCCTCTCCACCATGATCAGCTCCGTTTCCACCGTTTCAGCCTCCGTCATCACCACCATGAGCGGCTGAGTTCCCGGTTGTCTATTACGGTGTAGGCGAGATCGAGATTGACTCCATTGATCTCCTCATCAGCTCTCGACTAGTTGGATGAGCCCGAATGTTGGATATTTGGTTAAGTTTCTTATATTCAGATAATATTTGCTTTCGTTTCAGTTTGTTTGCGATGCTTTAATATTATTCTGATGCTCGACGTGTTGAATTGATAATGTCCATTGAGAACGTTTATTGATATAACTTTTCGCATAATTGAATGTCGGTTTGAGATTATTGAATGTTGATTATGATTTTAAATTGCTTCAGTACTGATTGCAATCAAGTTGTAGTAGCGTTTAATATCATTTCTACTAGGAATGCATTTATTGTGTAATTAGTTGATTGGATGATACAGGTTGATAGGTTGTACTTGTTAACGTTGTACCAACTAGTGGTGTTTAAGGGTTTAGCATTTTTCGGTTAGTCAATGATAGTCTTTAACCAATCGATGTAACTAAGGACGCGGGGAGGGGACAGGATAGATTATGCCTAGATTGCCGGAATATATTTCTATTGATTTGCCTAGCCTTGTAGGATTAGGAAATTGAAGAGCGAGGAGAGGAATTGTGAGAGTTGGTCTTGAGTCAAACCGAACCCGTAGCGACAACGCTTTTTATATTGTGTTTTAGTTAGCAATTTATTTAATGCTTTTAATTTCCTGCAAGTAATTAGTTTCCTTAGTTTTAATCAATCATTTTGTCAATTTCTCTTTCGTTAACTCAAATATACATTAGGTCGTTAGTCTTGCTTTCTGTGGATTCGACCCTGCTTACCGCTAACTATGGTATTTAGGTTTAATTTTGTGACCGTGACGACCGGTCCAACAAAATTTTGGCGCCGTTGCCGGGGAGCAATGTGCTTTTGACTTTGTCTGTATTTGGGTTTGTAAATACTTTAAGTCTAATTTTTCTACGTTATTTAATTTTCATTAGGATAGTTTCATTCGTGTTTGTTTTTATTTTGCAGGAAGATCGTAATTGGGGAAACGTTACAGTGTGTCATGTGCATCAAAGTTTAAGCGTGACCCGATTGTGATATTTTCTAATCTTTTTAGCTTTAGTCTTTTTAGTTCTTGTTAATCGTTTGTGTGATGTTTGCATGTCTCGTGTTCATTTAGTTTGCATGTTTGTATTAGTTTTGAATATTTTGTTTTTATTCATAGGATTTAGTTTTTGATTTAGTAATAATTTTTTTTTGTTTGACTGTTTGTTTTAATTGTTGATTGTGTGGATTTTTTTTTTAGGGTGTTATCATATTTAGCTTTATTTTTCTTTATGTGTGCTTTTTGAATTTGCTTTTAGTTATTTTTCTTTCTCTTTTTCTTTTAATTTTGATGTTGTGGTTGTTGGTGGAACCTTTGGTATACTTGTAATGAATGCTTGGTAGATAGTTGTATCAACCAATTTTAGTACCTTGGGATTTGAAAATAGAAAGCACGTAGGATGGATGATAATCTGTATCCCATGCACAACCATCTTGCTTCTAGGATTCCTATCATAGGACAACCGCTTAGGAATGGTGGCATTTATGAGGTTTCTCCCTTGGACGATATAGACTCCAAGTTGGAGTCTTTAGCCTATCAATTTGACATGTTCATATTTATACAAGGGCAAGCTTCTAGGCAACCACCTCCCGGTAGGCCAAGTCAGGATGTCTTTTCTATGCCTTCAGACTTTTTAGCTGTTGAGTACACATTTGAGGAACCAGCTCCCTACACTTTTGAGGAGCAAGTGCAAGATGCACAAGGTTTCCAGAGACGGAATGATCCGTATTCGAACACATTTGATAGTGAATGGCATAACCATCCTCATTTTGCATAGAAGCAGGAACAATCTCAGAATGTCTCCCATAATATGCCATATAGTTCTTCCAATCAATAGGGTAATTATTGGGACATGTATTCGGTCTAACCACCCGCCAACCTAGGATCCCATCTCCCGTCCAACAGCCCACTCTAGAGCCCAGTCCACTGGAATCAATGATGGCTCAAATGCTCCAAACCATGCAGGAACAAAAAGATGACATGAATGTTGGGTTCAATAACTTAGAGCAGCATTATCAGATATTACATTCTCATTCCTAATCTATTAGGAAGCTAGAGACCCAAATAGGTCAAATAGCTGAAGCGGTTTATAAGAGAGAGGAAGGTCATTTGTTGAGTCAAGTTGTAGATAATCCTAATGGTACACCTTACCAGATGGGGTGTCATGAACAAGCTAGGCTTGAGAGGGAATTATATGCTGAGTTTGGAGAGAAAGAGAGCTTAGAGGGAAACCAAGCCGAGAGGAGTGAAAGAGAACCAACCATAGAGTTAGGTGTGCTAAGACATGAAAACGAGGAAGTTGGGGAGAAAGAACCATCCGCTGCATTTGACATGCCGATAGAACCTTGTCCTCAATACCTAGAGTCGAATAATGCATCCAACTTTAAGAAAACTACTAGGATTGAGGAAATGGTTGAGCTGTTTAGATAAGAGCTGATTGGTATTCCACTTCTAGATGCCATTAAGCTCATACCTGTCTATGTTAAGTTCTTAAAAGACTTGTGCACATGGAAATGGCGTATTAAATTCAAATATGCCTTCTTGGGACCTAGTGATACCCTACCTATTGCTGAATGGCGAGGGTCATGTAAGACACCGCCAACGTTTCAACTACCTTGAACTTGATGTTTGCATTTAGTCTGGCTGAAGACTTTAAACTTAGCACTTGTGGGAGGCAACCCACCTTTTTAAATATGTTTTTATTGCTTTTATGTTTTTGTTGTTTTTGTCTTTGCAGGAATTGCCACGTTTGGAAACTCATTAACTAGTCCAAGGCTTCACTTACGCATGCTCCACGAACTCCGTTGGTGACAACCCCATCATTGTTCCTCAAGTTGTATCTCTCCACCTTATATGCTGTTATTGTTAGATTTCTTGTTTCTCAAATATGTTGGACGATTTTAATGTTATTGATCATATTGCCATTTGAGATCATTTGATGCTAAGTTGGGGAGGATGTTTGTAGTTGTGGGTCATGGAGGACAATGACATTTTAAGTTGGGGAGTGTTGATTGATTTTTATTTTGTGGAGTATGTTGTTGATCATATTTTTTGGGAAGTGTTGTTGATGATGCTTTTGTGAAGATTGTGATATTTTTGTGAAGTGTTGTTGATGATGCTTTTATGGAGATTGTGTGTTGAATGGATTGTGCTTAAATTTTTGTGGCATGATGATGTTGTTTTTTGTTGAAAATATGTTGAATCTTACTCTTGTAAGTCCAAAAGTGGTGAAAGTGAACTAAAGTGAGTTATTTTTAAAATTTTTCATGAATTCATGCATAATCACCATTTTAGAAGCAATTGAGGTGCTAGTTGAAAGGTTTTGTGATGTTTTTGAAAATTGTTTGTTGCAACATGGTTTTAAACATTGAACTATTGGTTCTGTTTTGTGCTAGGTTTGTCCATAATTGTGGTTAGACATCGTTTTGTGTAAATGTCATGTGTTTTAGTGTTTATGCAAGTCTCCCACATACTTTACATGCCCATGGAGCAAATTTTCATTTATTATCTTGCGTGTGTTAAAAGTGCTTAAATGTTGCTTGATGATTTGGTTTTGATTTGTAGCCTAGTTGACTCGAGTGAGTACGCCCGAGGGGTGTTCTACACCTAATCCCCTAAAGCTATCTAGCTTGGGAGCGGTTGGCCTAAAGCTCGTTACATGGGTCCTCTAAAAAGCTTAATAAGTCATTATATAGATCATGAGCTTTATAAGAAATAAAGTCTTGACTTGTAGCCTAGTTGGTTTGGGTGAGTAAGTTCGAGGAGTATTCTATACTTAGTGCCCTATAGCCATTTGGTTTGCGAGTCATTGACCTAAAGTCCGTTACACAGACCTTCTAGAAAGCTTAAGAAGTTAAGACAAGAAAAAAAAAAAAAAGAAAAAAAGAAAAAAAAAAAAAGGGTGATGAATGAAAAAGAAATTATATGTCAAAATTTGTGTGGAAAATGAGCATTATGTTGCGTGTACATAAGTTGGGGAGTTTTGCATGACATTTTAACATTGTGATATGAATATGAAATGTGTGTTTGAGAAGCTTGAATGGAGATAGGCAAATCTTGACAGAAATTTTAGTTCTTTATTTAGGATTGTGTTATTTACTTGTTATTTTCAAATTCTTCACTTTACCTTTTGATGAATGTCTTGGTTGTTGATGAATATGGTTGTGTATGGTTTTGTGAGAATGTTGAAAGAGTTTTTTTAACTTTACTCGAGGATGAGCAAAGAGTAAGTTGGGGAGTGTGTTAGAGTCATGAAAGTGACTCTACTTTGGTGACAAAAAGACCCTATGTGTTATTGAATTGAAGTTATATTGAGACAATTAAGAGAAATTATGAATGTATGTTTAAAAATCATATTTTGAGTTTTTCTTAATAATTTGACATGTTTGGATTTAAATTTGAGATTGTGTAAGTTGATATTAGGATGTGATTTATTTTCTAGGGTTGATGTTGTCTCATTTATGCCATTCAGGGGTCAAATTGTCATAATCTTGGGGTTGATTTTGTTACTTTCAAACATCTAGGGACCAAAGTGATATTTTTCATTTTGTTCTATAAAAAGAAGATGAAAAGTCGCGTACAGGGGAGGCTGTTCACCCAGTTTTCCAGCGAGCTTTGGTGACCCTTCGTCTCCCTCCGGCGATGGTCCATCTCCCCATGCACCGATCTTCATCAGCCACCGCAAACCGCCACCGAAAATCACGGAAACACCGTGACGTTTCGTCTTCCAACCACCGCGACCTTTCGCCTTCCAGGCCAGTTTTGGCTGTTTTTCAGCAACGTTTCAGCTCCCCAAGAATCGATCTTCACTCCCCACGGCTGGATCTATACTTCCCAAGCTTCAGCCGTCGCGAAAACTGTCGGAATCCGCGATTTTGCCGTCGCGCCTCTTCATCTTTCAGCCCAGATCCTGCTCATTTCTGGCGATTTCTCACCTCCCCAAGACCTGATCTGAACTCCCCATCACTAGAGCTTTCCATCGGTACCTTCGGATCCTATTTCCGCCACTGTTTTCTGAAAGACCCGTCGAAAAATTAACGTTTTTGGGCGAGTGCGTGTTGTGATTACAGGGTACGTTCGTGGGTCGTTTTTGCCCCTTCTTCGCATTATATTGCTATCGGTTACCTCCTCTCCGCCATGATCAGCTCCGTTTCCACCGTTTCAGCCTCCGTCATCACCATCATGAGCGGTTGAGTTCTCGGTTGTCTGTTACGGTGTAGACGAGATCGAGATTGAGTCCATTGATCTCCTTATCAGCTCTCGACTAGTTGGATGAGCCCGAATGTTGGATATTTGGTTAAGTTTCTTGTATTCAGATTATATTTGCTTTCGTTTCAGTTTGTTTGCGATGCTTTAATATTATTTTGATGCTCGACGTGTTGAATATTGATAATGTCCATTGAGAACGTTTATTGATATATAACTTTTCGCATAATTGAATGTCGGTTTGAGATTATTGAATGTTGATTATGACTTTAAATTGCTTCGATACGATTGCAATCAAGTTGTAGTAGCGTTTAATATCATTTCTACTAGAAATGCATTTATTGTGTAATTAGTTGATTGGATGATACAGGTTGATAGGTTGTACTTGTTAACGTTGTACCAACTAGTGGTGTTTAAGGGTTTAGTATTTTTCGGTTAGTCAATGA
Source organism: Pistacia integerrima (assembly GCA_026225825.1). NCBI lineage: Eukaryota > Viridiplantae > Streptophyta > Magnoliopsida > Sapindales > Anacardiaceae > Pistacia > Pistacia integerrima. The sequence continues at coordinate 17,563,388 of CM047739.1, forward strand.
TAGTCTTTAACCAATCAATCTGTAACTAAGACGACGGGGAGACATGATAGATTATGCCTAGATTGCTGGGAAATATTTCTATTGATTTGCCTAGCCTTGTAGGATTAGGAAATTGAAGAGCTAGGAGAGGAATTGTGAGAGTTGGTCTTGAGTCAAACCGAACCCGTAGCGACAATGCTTTTAATATTGTGTTTTAGTTAGCAATTTATTTAATGCTTTTAATTTCCTGCAAGTAATTAGTTTCCTTAGTTTTAATCAATCATTTTGTCAATTTCTCTTTCGTTAACTCAAATATACATTAGCTCGTTAGTCTTACTCTCTGTGGATTCGACCCTGCTTACCGCTAACTACGGTATTTAGGTTTAATTTTGTGACCATGACGACCGGTCCAACAAATACCATAATTTAAAGTTTATAATATCAAAAAATTTGTTAATTAATCTTGGTGATAATATTAATTTTAAGAAAATTTTCATTATTGTTTTATTATTTTTTTAAAAAAGCATATCCTACAATACAATATGATACACGATTTAAAAAATTAGGTTTTGATATACGATACAATACGCGATTTGACAACCATGACTGTCATTTCATTTTGTATGGATGATAGTTTTTATAAGTGTAGTATTACTTTACATTAAATTACTTAACTTGTCCCTGTAATCCCTGGTATTCATTATTCATGAATACTCGAATATAAAAGGTTGATGTATTAGGAACAAGTTATGCAATCTAATGTTCAAGTAGTCCTTTTAAACCCTTAATTGTAGTCTTAAGCCATGAATTTCATCTTTCAAATTGTTACTGGGGCAAACCTCAAGAAAATATGATCGCCATTCTGCATATTTTAACATTAAACAAGGGCTAGATGATTACAATTCCGATTGGAACGACAAATAATACAATATGAGGGGAATAAACCAGTCATAGGCACAAGATCTTTCCTTCCTATTCATTGCATTTCAGATAAAATTGACAATATTTGAAAGTAATGCTATTCACGTGGTTACTGGTATATGTTTAATGTGGCACTATTATATCAATTCAAATTCATCACTTAGTTTTTTTCTAACATAATACCAAACTTTGTCCTCAATACCGATGATGGCTTCACATAAAATACGTAAGTTTACAACACATTAACATAAACAACTTCTAAAATTAAGCTGGCAATGATTGAAATGCTGGCAAAGCATACCATTCATGAAATAGCTACAACGAAATGACAGAAGAAACTGCTCGTATGAAGGTGAGGATGAGAAGAATAACAGCGGCAATGACAGAGATCGAAGCCCACGGAGTGTTGAAATAATTTTGTTTAAGTTTGCCTTCCACTGGTACCAAGGGTTTCTATAGTAGGCATTTAGTTGTTCAACAAGATCAAAATAGTGGAAGTCCATAGTAGTGCGGATCTATCTCTGATTGCCAAGCTTGTTAAAAAGAGCAGTCATCCCATCTCTGTCCCAGGTGAACTTTTCAACCACTCCATTTTGAACAAGTATTTCCTCATCTTTTCGAGTGTTGACGAGTTGATTGATGATTACAAGTAGTCATTTGTATAGTTGCTGTCGCAGTGTAATTGCTCAAAGGCCAGGAGATTTATGAATAAACATTCTGTTTCATTAGCTATTAACAACCTTGGAATTTCCAGGATCCCATTTCTGAATCTAATATCAAATAAACGTTTGTCTGAACCCAACTTAAACTTGACTCTAGCTCCATGAAGTTCCATTATCGTAGGGGTAGACACACATCTAACTTCTTCATCTTGTGCATTGAACTTTGGTGGTTGAATGCACATTCTTAACCAATCAAATGATTTGATTGGGAAAAAATAGGTTTTAAACAAATCTTCTTCTATCACTTTTAGATAATCAACTCTCTTAAGTCAACAATTCATGTGCTAGACGCTCCGCTCGCGGCTAGATCAAACAAGCCCTTAAGAATGAATACTGAAAGCTGATTTTCTAGCTTCCAGGTGTCAGTCTATATATCAGTTATCATGGAAATTGACGGTGCTACAAATTTCGTGCTCTTCGGTAGGTACAACCTCAATAACAGTTCAATTATAAACACAGCATCCACTAAGATCATTTTCACAAACTCATCACTTGCGGAGATTAATGATGTCCGCATGATACTCAAGCAATTCTATTTCTTTGTCCTTTACATATGTCAAAAATTCCTCGATTCTTACATCTGTTCGCTCAAGAAAATCATGTAGGTACCTTATTTTAAGTTCTTCCATGTCTTTTAACTCTTTCCCATGGTGAAATGGACCAATGAAGACTGCCCGGGGAGCGCATGCATCCTCATTTAAATTTCGGATTCATTAAGGAATTCCATAGATGCAACTGTTTTCAGATATGGGGTGTAGGGCTTTAAACTTGCCTCTCAATGAATCTGAGAAATTCTCAATATCTATTGATGCACGTTCCCTTCTATGCATCTTGCAAGGAATCGAGATAGAGACAGAGAGAAGGACAAAGATAAGCAGTTTAAGTTAATGACACTGCCAAAGTATGCCCAAGAGAAGAGAAAGAGAGAAGAATTTTTGTATATTCAGTATATTGTAAGGCTGTACAATTGGTCAATTTATACATTTTTGTAAATGTAAAGAAGGAAAGTAATAAATAAAAAAGTCCCTGTAATTGCAATCAATCACATGAATAAAGTTGATTGATTGAAACTTTAATCACTCCTTAATCTTAGCCAGCAGAGATAAACGGAAATCAATAATAAAGGCATTCCATATTTCGTTACTCCCTGTCAAGCTTATGGTTTGTAGATGTCAAAAACTCCATGCTTGCTAAGTAAATATGAATGCTGTCTGCTACATATGGCTTTGTGAAGATGTCTGCCGGTTGTTCTAAAGTACGAATATGTAAAGTCTTGATTAAACTTTCTGGTATTTTGTTCCTGACAAAATGACAATCAATTTCTACATGTTTCGTTCTTTCATGGAATACTGGATTTGTTGCTATGTCGTTTGCAGCCTTGTTGTCACAATATAAAAGAAGCAGTTTACTTGTACTTCTAGGTCCTTTAATAATCCCAGAATCTAGACGATCTCACATGTTGTCTTTGCCACGGCTCTGTATTCTGCCTCTACTGAAGAAAGAGATAATGTCAATTGTTTCTTTGTTTTCCAAGAAATAAGAGCTCCCCCTAGCTTGACGCAGAATCTTGTAAATAATTTTCTTGTCATTGGACATGTGGCCCAGTCTAAGTCACAATGAGCCGTGATATCCAAACCTTTGTCTCGAGGAAGGAGTAGACCTAAGCCAGGACATCCTTTTAAGTATTTCAGAACCTTTATCGCAACATCCATGTGAGATTGTTTAGACCCATGCATGAACTGACTAAGGATGTAGACCGCATAACTGATGTCTAGGCGAGTCATGGTGAGGTAGATTAATTGCCCCACAAGTCTTTGATAGTTTGCACGGTTTTCAAGAGATAGATCAACTTCAGTAGATGATGTCCCATTGTCATATTCCTGAGTAGTCAATTTTGTGTTTTGTTTTACTAGAATAATACTTGGTTTGCATCCTGACAACCCAGAATCAGAAATCAGTTCCAAGACATATTTTCGTTGGCTGAGAAATATTCCTACTGGGGATCTTGCAATTTCGATTCCTAGGAAATATTTTGGTTCTCCCAGATCTTTTATTCGGAATTGTCTGTTGAGATTCTCTTTCAAGGATTTGATGTCTATTTCATCATTTCCTGTAATAAGAACGTCATCTACGTAGATGATTAAAACAATAAAGGTTTTACCTTTGTGCCAGGTAAATAGTCCAATAACCAACCATTATTTAATTTGGGAGATGTCACTACTACAAAAATCGATAAAACATTATTGTTAAAAAAAAATTAATAGATGATAATTTTTAATCATCATTTATGGGTGTCATCAAAAGTGTGTTTTTGTGGGATATAAGATTAGTCAAAAGGGCTACAAATGTTATAATCCATCTTCTTAGAGGTTTTTGTTAGAGTAGGTGCCCTAGAGCCAATCAATTATTGTAGAATTGACTCTTTGTAATGATGTTCATTGATCAATAAAAGACATTTTATTCTATATCGTGTAAATCATATCTATACGTATTGATATGTATCCTTAGGATGGTAGAACCGTGACGAGGGTATCAAGTGTTTCAAATCTTGATAGTGATAACCCTATGATCACATATGGTGGCCATTCTAGAAATGTTCATAGCCCCAGTATTATTTTGACCAAGGACCTAGATAATACGATAAGACTATTATAGTGTTGAACGACCCTGTCGAAAGGTAGTGACTGATCTCACTTGTCAAGGTTGTTTGCTGACAACCTGGTGCAACACATGGGTGCTTGCTGTAGGCAAGTTCATTGGAGTGACCCACCAGAGGATTTCATATAGATGGTAACCTAGTGTCTATGGAACGAATCCTCTAACGAATGGTGGTGTATGTGATCCTTAAACTTGAGATCACCGGAGTGCCTTGTGCACCAATTGGTGTAGTTTGACATTAGCCCAACGAAGTTTATTCAGAGCTATCAATACGGTAGTGAGTGGCTGCATCAAGGAATGTATCAAGACTATGGTGGATCATTAGAGGATTCATCACTTCAGGGTATGGGAGAAGTTATCTCATTGCACAATTTAGTAAATGACAATGACGTTAAAGCTATGGCCACAGTGGGATTGAGTTATTGCTCAATCTAATTTATTATTCTAATCATTGGTCTAGTAACTAAATACAAACATATCGAGAGTAACTGAGGTTGACACTATTTCTGTACCTCGGTCTCGATGAGATAACAAATGATGAAAAGATTTGATTGCACGGTAACCATATCGTTGATAGGTAGCTATTTCGCTGAATCTGAATCTATCGAATGACCATGATGCCTTGCTAGGGACTAATCTTGGTCTGTGTGTAGTGAGACGATTAATTGGTATTAATCGCGATACTACTCATTGTCGGTATGATGAGGAGCCTAGAGTCACACACATGGAAGATAATTTGAGAACCAGTTTGTGCAAGGGGTATTTTTGTCTTTTGGATGAAAGGGTATTTTGGTAATCTCACGGTGCAAGATTTAATATTAAATCAAATCAGTGAGATTATATTTAAATATATGTATGCATATATTTAAATGAATTATTATTATTATTAAATGTTAATATATTTGATAAATATATTAATTGATTTTAAGTACTATAATAATAATTAAAATAAAATACAAATTGAGAGTGTAACCACTTGGGTTGGAGCCTAATCCTATTCTTAAGTGGATTAGGGTTTTCACACATGCACTGTATAAGTGCATGTGTGTTGAGAGAAAATAACCTAATCTCATTATTATTCAATCACTGAAAGAAAAAGGCTGCCCTCTCTCCTAATTTTTCACTCTCTCATGCCACCCTTGTTTTATTGAATCAAAGATTTCCTTTGATTCAAGTTGATTCTTGAAGCCAAAGAGGATCTAGCAAATCCCTCTTTGGTTCTTCAGATTGTCTTCGTGTGGATCACTGTTCGTTCAATTCTACTTTGAATTGGTAGCGAATCCAAATCAGAGACAAAATGAAGGAGTCTCCAAACGTGTGTAAGATCTCTGATCAATGTATGGATTGTTTATATTTTCTGAAGATTTTTTATTTAACATATTAACTATATAATCTATACTCTGACCTTGGGTTTTAAAGGAATCGATTTATCCTTTGATTTTTGTTTTTCCGCTACATTGGGTAGATCGATTCCTAACAGTTTTATCTTTCCATAGATATTATTTTTCATGAGAAAGAACTTTTCTACAGGCCACCGATGACTGATTTACCACTTCAAGGGGAAAATCAAGACGAACTGATTAATCATGAAGAATCGCATGCGTTTTTTCCTAGAGATTCAAATTTCTTGCGATGTAGGAAACTGGACGTTCGAAGATGCTATGAAAAATAATTCTCCATCTTAAATCTTTCCTGAACAACAGAAGGAACCGAAGGAAGAAACCAGGTGAGTGATGAATTTATGGATGAAGACTCCATCTCAGATTTGTTCTTGACAATCGGAAGTGATACCATTGGTCAACTTGACAAAAGGGGAAAGGTCGTCCCTGATTGATAAACAAATGACTCCAAACTCCAAAGATGATTCTCCTCAAGATAGTACAATGTCTCCTAACAATACAACACAAACACTAGGCCAATCTTCTTTTGAGATTCCCTCAAAGGTACCCACTAATCTTAATTCTACAATTGTTGATGATGTTAATTTTAAATCTCAATTGTCTTAATATCGTCTTCTAACTCGTTCCAACTGTGGTATACCACCCATTAAATATGAGTCTGACCTAAATCCAAAGCTAGATATCCCATTAGTAATTATGTGTCTTCCAAAAATTGTCCAAACCATATGTGTCTTATGTGCTATAGTTATCATCCGTCTCTATTCCTAGCAAAATGCAAGAAGCTTTAGCATATGCTAGCTGGGCCCAAGCCATGGCTAAAGAAATGGCAGCACTTGAAAAGAATGCTACTTGTGAACTTGTGCCTCTACCGAAGGGAAAGAAGACCGTGGGATGTAGATGGGTGTTTGCGGTCAAGCATAAGGTGGATGGGACCATTAAAAGGTACAAAGCTCAATTGGTTGCAAAAGGGTACACTCAGTCTTATGGGATTGACTATCAAAACACTTTTTGCACCGGTTGCCAAGCTTAACACAGTAAGAGTGCTCTTGTCTTTGGCGGTTAACTGGGATTGGCCACTTCTTCAATTTGATATAAAAAATGCATTCTTGTATGGAGATCTTAAAGAAGAAATGTATGTGGATCCTCCTCCGGGTATGGAGAAGTACTCAAATGTTACAATCAATGGTGTGCAAAATCAAGAAGACATTGTGTGGGTTAAAGCAATCTCTAATAGCTTGGTTCGATAGATTTACCAAATCTATGAAAAACTTCGGCTATAAACAAAGTAACTCAGATCACAATTTGTTTTTAAACATCGAAAGGGTAGAATTACAGCTTTGATTATCTATGTTGATGATATGGTTGTGACATGTGATGATCAAGATGAAATTGAGAACTTACAGCGACACTTGGCCTTGAAGTTTGAAATGAAACAGATGAAAGATGGATGCATGGAGAATCAAGCATATCATACTATAACATTTATAGTCATAGTTTAAAAAAAAATTTCAATCAAATTGAAATAAGTAAGGTAGAACATGTTACCTTAAGCCCTTAGCAACCTTGGAGACTCTTAATTTCAAGAGAAATTAAGCAAAAGAGTATCCACACCAAGGGAAGAAGAAATTTGACCAAGAGAAAGATTTAGGGTTCTTAGAGATTTTGATCTCTTTTCAAATATTGATATATCATTTTCTTTATATAGGAATCCTTGTAAACAATTCAATAATTGTTTTAGACTTCCGTAAACAATTCCATAATTGTTATGAAGTTGTTAAACTTCTTTAAATTATAACATTGGATTAACATTTAATCACAATTAACAATTTAACTCTTAAATTGTTTACATAACAATTTAACCCTTAATTGTTTACATAACAATTTAACCCTTAATTGTTTACATAACAATTTAACCCTTAATTGTTTACAATTACAACCCCTTATAAAATCCAATTTAATATAAAGAAAATGATTAATATAAATAACTTTATTACCCTTGTTATGTGCTAGCCAACCTTGGATAATCAACTCTCTTTGGCTATTTCTCCATTCTCCTTAGTTTTTATGTGTGACCTCTTAGATTCACAGTGGCCTAGCCGTGGGCTCAATATCATAGTCCATTTCGATATGTTTTGTCATAACTCTTTATGAACAAAACTCCCACTGATCATGGTAGGCATCTAGCAATGCTCCATAACCCCTAAGTCACAATGAAGATATACTCTAACAAACCTTTTACAATCATACACGTTGTATAATCAAATCCTTCCGTTGTCTAATCCTAATTAAGAATGGATTCATGGTATGTCAAAATCCTTATCTTAATTTTAATACAATACACACGAAACGTGTCACCATGAAACAACCTTTCATGTAACATTTTATATACCCCGGGCGGAGATTTCCCTTTTCCAATGTATTTTGACATTTGTCTAAGAACTTGATATCAATCTATACCAAGTCAATAGATCCCATCTTGACTATCACTTGTCCTCACACATAAACAACACATGGCCAAATCGGCTTATTAACACATGGCATGATTAGCCTCATGTTTATACACCATATGAACCATATGCGTTTATGCAGAATCCAACCGTGATATCTCAGGTCTAAGGATTAATAATACACTAGTACGATCTTATGATAAATCATTGACTACATTTTAAATGTCCATGTGATTCATCATAAATGGCCATATTCGATAAACAATTCACTAACCGCGTATCCATGCTAATGCCCTAGTGATATAACTTTTATAATCACCCACACTAATACCATTACATGATATTCTACGGAGGCATTTAGCATGCCTACTATGTAATATTATTGCCCAATTAATATTACTTATGTAGGGAATACTTTGATGATTTTGATCTTCTAAAGATTTGTATCATCCGGACATTTCACATGTAATACATATATATAAATGAAGCAATAAACCACATGTGAAATAAGAACATTTTCTTCTATTGATAAGATAAAATGTATATACAAACTATATACATTCACATATATATACAAAACATAATGCCTTGGAACCGACTACACGATTGGTTCCTAGGGCATACACTAACAAAACTCCCACTTACACTAGAGCCAATCGTTTTTGGTATCTAATACACATCTTCTCAAGATGATGATCTAATTGCATCTGTGTCAAATTCTTCCGTTGTCTAATCCTAATTAAGAATGGATTCATGGTATGTCAAAATCCTTATCTTAATTTTAATACAATACATACAGAACGTGTCACTATGAAACAACCTTTCATGTAACATTTTATATACCCCGACCGGAGATTTCCCTTTTCCAATGTATCTTGACATTTGTCTAGGAACTTGATATCAATCTATACCAAGTCAACAGATCCCATCTTGACTATCACTTGTCCTCACACATAAACAACACATGGCCAAATCGGCTTATTAACACATGGCATGATTAGCCTCATGTTTATACACCATATGAACCATATGCATTTATGCAGAATCCAACTGTGATATCTCAGGTCTAAGAATTAATAATACACTAGTACGATCTTATGATAAATCATTGACTACATTTTAAATGTCCATGTGATTCATCATAAATGGTCATATTCGATAAATAGTTCACTAACCGCGTATCCATGCTAATGCCCTAGTGATATAACTTTTATAATCACCCACACTAATACCATCACATGATATTCTACGGAGGCATTCAGCATACCTACTATGTAATATTATTGCCCAATTAATATTACTTATGTAGGGAATACTTTGATGATTTTGATCTTCTAAAGATTTGTATCATCCAGATATTTCACATGTAATACATATATATAAATGAAGTAATAAACCACATGTGAAATAAGAACACTTTCTTCTATTGATAAGATAAAATGTATATACAAACTATATATATTCACATATATATACAAAACATAATGCCTTGGAACCGACGACACGATTGGTTCCTAGGGCATACACTAACAACAGCTTGGTGACTTGATGTATTTTCTTACGATTGAAGTAGCCCAATCAAAAAATTGTTTTTTCTTATCTCAATGAAAATACATTCTTGATTTGTTAAAATGAAACATGTATGCTTGGATTTAAGCCTGTGAATACCCCTGTTGAACAAAATCATAAGTTGCTTCATTTTTTGGATGCAACTTCTACTGATAAGGCAAGGTATCAAAGACTTGCGGGAAAATTAAGTTAATTGTCCACACGAGGCCAGATATTACTTATGTAGTATGTGTAGTGAGCTAGTTTATGCATGATCCTCTTAAACCTCACACATGGATGTAGTGGAACATATAATGAGGTATTTGAAGTCTACTCCGAGTAAAGGGTTACTTTTCACCAAACATAATCATTTGAAGGTAGAAGGTTACACTGATGCAGATTGGGCTGCTTCAACTAATAATAGAAGATCTACTTCAGGATACTTTACTTTTGTAGGGGAAAACCTTGTGACTTGGAGGAGTAAAAAGTAATTGATAGTGGCAAGGTCAAGTGCAGAAGTTGAGTACAGACGCATGGCTTTTGGAGTGTGTGAGTTACTATAGTTGGGGAACTTGCTAAGGGATTTAGGGGTTGACTCTCAGGATGTAATGAAGTTGTATTGTGATAACCCTTCAGCTATAGAGATTGCCTACAATCCATTTCAACACGATCGAAAAAAGCATATAGGAATTGATAGACACTTCATTAAAGAAAAAACTTGACTCTGGGATCATTATATTTCCTTTTGTGAAGTCTGAAGACCAATTAGCTGATGTTCTTACCAAAGCCATAGCCAGCAATGTTTTTGATGACTATTTAGACAAGTTAGGCATGTGTGATATCCATGCTCCAACTTGCGGCGGAGTGCTAGAATTAAGGTATAATAACCTATAATTAAGAGTTTGATATGATCAATATTCTAATAAATACCATTACCTTTATTTCTCTCTTAATTATAGGATATTTCCTATAATATTCTGTAATTACTTTTTTTATTCTTTCCTTGTAGATGTTCCTTGTATGTACTATATATATATATATGATAGAATTACAATGAAAGAAATATATCAGAAAATTGTTCCACAATTGTGTTCTTTGAGAATAGTATCCCTGTAACATTAAGGCATTTATTATTGATTTATTAATCCTATGAAGTAAGAAGCATATTCCACCCTAGGCAAACATAGTCACCATTCTTATCAAGACCATAAAGATAAAACACGTGATTTACTTATATAGATAAATCTATAATATAATTCACAAAGATAAAACCGGAAGTAAAATCCTTGCAAAGTTTACGACTAAAATTGTTGAAATCTATTATGCTAACAATAGAATAGATGATTTGTATGAAGTTGATAGGGTGAGAAGAATAACGGCAGCATTGACAGAGATAGAGGCCCATGAAGTATTACAATTATTTTGTTTCAAGATTTTCTTCATTTGTGCTAATGGGTTCTATTGTAGGCATTTAGATTTTCCACAAGATCCGAGTAGTAAAAGTTAGGATTGCATATGGTAGTTTCCTTGACAAGGTCACGAAAAATAATTGCTAAACCTTCGCTATCACTTGGCCTATTTTTCGATAACTCCATTTTGCCGAAGCAGCTCCACATCTTTTCAAGTGTAGATAAGCAGCTATATTTTTGGCTCATCTTCCTTAATTTCCAGTTTTGATTTACTCTCCTTTGATTTTCTTTCGCTTAGTTAACTTCATTTTGATTCTTTCCTTTCACACCCTTCGAACAATTTGGTGCAGAGCTCTTGAAATGAGGTAGATAACTGAGTGTTGAACTAATTTGTCGGTCTTGCAGTGTAATTGCTCAAAGACCAAGAAATTCATTAAATGAACTCTAAACAAAACTTCTGTTCCAATAACTATTTTCAGTTTCTCATTTTTTAATCTAATATCAAATAAAATGAAGGCATATGTATAACATTGATGCAACATGGAATGATTACTGGAATCATGCATCCTGAAATCATGCTCATCATAGATAATCCGCAGAGACATCAGTAATTGATTCTATTACGATTCATTGTAATTGTAACTTTGATCATATTTCCTTAATTTGTTGATTCTCACTTGTATAAATACATGATTGTAATACAATGAAAGATATACAATTATACAGATTCAATTGAGTCTTCTTCTTCTATTCTAGCATTCTTTAGCAACATAGTTTGCTTCTTTTGCCCTTTTTGTTTAGATTCTGACATGGTATCAAAGCAAGCCTGTTAATCTTGCTTCCGCCCAGCAAATCCTCTCTATCCAGTCTTTCCATATTCTATGAAACAAGGCACTTGGCTTCAATTTCTTCTCATCTAGTAAATCCCTAGCAAGTCCCCTCTAGCCAATTTACCAGAACCTGGAAACAAACAAACACTTGAGTCAGTTTACATTTACCCAATTTCTAGAACTAAAATCACCAAGATTTAGCCAAAATCTTCCCTCATGGATTCAAAAGACAGCAGCCAAATCACAACTCTACCAACATCAAACCAATCCACACAACAAAACCAAGATCAGAATTCTGGATCGGGTCCAAATTATGGACAAATCCAACATGGCCCAAACCCATTTGGGTTCATGGGTCAGGGACCCAACCTGACAGATCAAAATCCCTACTCGATATTCCAAATTGTTCTAAACAACTCTAATCGGCCAGAACCCAATGACCCTCTCTACTCACTGGTGTTTTACGGGTCTGAACTAGTGTTTGTAAAGCAACACCTTACCTGACTCCAAAAATTATGCCACATGGGCACGTGACTTCTGGCGGTCACTGATCATGAAGGACAAAGAAAGGTTCATCAATGGAACCCTTCCCAAACCAATTAAGCCACATCTCCTCAAGCACTAAGTACGCTGTAACACTTTTGTCTGAGCATGGATCAGTAACTCCTTGACCCAAGAGTTTTTTGCTGGACTAGCACAGACAGAGAATGCCCAAAAGATGTGGGCAAACATAAAGGAGATGTACGACTAGCTTGATCTGACCAAGTTATTCATTTTACGACAAACTCTTGCTGAAATCAAACAAAATAACCTTCCAATGACATCATGCTTTAACTGCTTATCGGCAGTGTGGAATGAATTGGATGCTATTGAAGAGCCCCTTGAAGGGCAAATAACAATCCTTTAACAAATCAACAGAGGGAAGGATCAAGACAGATTGATCCATTTTTTGATGGGATTAAATGACTGCTATCTTCCTTTCAGGACTCAGTTGCTGGCGACAATGCCGGTGCTATCGCTCTATCAAACTTACCAACTAGCTGTGCAAGATGAAAGCCAGCACATGAACTCACATGATGGCCTCACTGGTGGTACCACTGTATTCACATTCACACAAAAAAGGTTTCTCTGAAGGAGTGAAAAGTGAAATGGGAGATGCAAATGGGTTTCATGAGTAGCGCCTAGGGCATCCACAAAATCAGATAATGGTTTTATATGGGGCCAAATCTGGTTTGAACGACTTAGATTCTTTTATGCAATCCAACAACTCTAATGGTTCCAAGCCCAATTTGTTTTTGGATGCATCACATGGGTCAGGTTCATCCACATCAAATGGGCCAACTTATTTCACATCTAATGGCCCATATCACAATAATGCGTCTAATTCCTTAGGGTCCACTAAATCTGGAAAAAGTGCACACTATTGTGATTACTATAAAAGAAAAAATCACAATCGTAACACTTGTTGGAAATTTCATGGACGTCCACCCAATCAGAAATCTAGATCTACAGTAAATCAGGCTAACACAATACCTCTTTGGGAAATGGGATTTCAGCACCCACGATCAATCCTGAGCAATACCAACAGTTACTCTAGATGATCAATCAGCTTCCCGAAGCTAATACGACATCCTATGCAAATACATCTTTTTGTTTAAATTTTAGTAAAGATGATATCTGAATAATTGACTCAAGGGTTAGTGACCACATCATTTGCAATCCCAATTTTTTGTCCCACACACCCAGAAAATCATCTACATCTGTCTGTATCCCATTGGAACCATAGCTCCTGCCACCTAAATAGGATCCGTTCAACTTACCAACAATGTTCTAAAAACCGGACTGGGACTCCAGATTTTTTATGTAACTAAAATCCATCAAACAAACCCTGCAATAATAATAAAACCATCAAAGTTTGATAGTTAATGTTTACAAATTCAGTCCTCAAGTCTAAAGTTTCAAACATCATCAAAGGCATTACAAAGTAATATCAAATATGAATCCACCAACCAACTAACAAACAAAATTACAAAATATCAAAATACCAATCCACCAACCAACATACAAAATTACACAATATCAATCCATTTCACAAACCAAACCACCATCCATTAGCAGCAGCAACAAGTGGAAAGTGGAAAGTGAAAAGTGAAAACCCAACCCAACCACAAACAAATTCAGCAGCAGCTCACGGTAAGTGAAGGGAAAAAGGAGAAACTAAACAGATGCAATCTGGCAGTAGCCATGGAACACATCAACCATCACAACATAAAAAGAAAACCAATCCCCACAGAAGCAAAAATCGAACTGTTATCATCTACCAATAGTCAAGGGACTCACTACCCACCACAACAGAAAAAAACCAGACTCCTAATTCATAGCATAAATTTAAAACAAAAACTTACTTTGTCCTTCCAATGATCTTCAATGGTTCAACCCATCCTAAATTGATTATCCACATTATCATCATTATCATCACCATCAGCTACAAATTTAGCAAAAATTAAACACATAAGTTAAAACTTATAATGTACATTGTTTTTTGATATTATAATTTAAAATAGCTACCAAGTTAGTTAAAAGTTGGAAAACAACCTTGTGAACCACCTGCTGAATCATAATAGGGTTGATCACCAACACCGATGGGAATAGATCCTTCTTCGTAAAGTGCTTGCTCCAATTCATCTAAATTGAATTCATCACCCTCATGTTCATCATCAGCAATCCAAAAGTCTGTTATGTCAATGCTTTCATAATCGATAGGATCACAACTACTTTTCTTGTAACACAGCCTGAAAGACACGCCAAATAAAAATATCAATAAAAATATTAAAATTACCAATGCTTTATACCTATTTTTTCAAACGCAAGTTATAATAGATAAAAACAAGATCATTCAACCGTTGATGCTCCAATCTATTCCTTCTTTTTGAATGGATGCGTTCGAAAACACTCCAATTTTGTTCACATCCCAAAGAGGTTGAAGTTTGGCTCAGAATTTTAATTGCAAACTTCTGTAACTGTGGAGTACTATACCCATATGTCCTCCACCATTCATCTAATTGAAAGTTAAAGTGTTAACCATATGAAATAATGAACTAAACATAAATTCTTAACTTAGAAATTGGACTTAAAATTGAGAAATTTAATAAGTATCACATACCAGGTCGTGTGGTTTTGCAAGTTTGAAAGGCAAGCTCACGAGAAAAGCTTTCCTCGTGGTCTCGATATATTCTACTTTCGTCCACTAACTTTGTCTTGTTCAACTTGAATGCACTTGCTTTATTGTCGACAACATCAAGGAAACCACACATAACCTCTGGTTTCTTGCAGAAAATTGCACGGTCATACATAAAAGCTGGATTCAAATAATAAGCAGTAGCATGAATGTCGTGGCGCAAAAGCCTATCCCACTGCAGCTTAATAGTTTTGGTATAAGGCTTGTACAATGTCTTTTTCTTTTTAAAGAACTTCTTGATCGCTTTTTTGGCTCTATACATGCCATCATACACATATCCTATTACAGGTCTCTCATCTGAGTCTACTATCCGCTACAAACACATCAAAGGAGCCACAATTTTGGAAACATAACCCATGTCATCCCAAAATTCATTATCTAGAATTATGGGTATAACATTCTTCCTTTTACTACTTCTAGCATATCGAGAGTCCACAAAAAACCTATCTGTCACCATGGCTTGCAAGTCATGTTTGTGCTCAAGACTTCTTAATGCAATGAAAGTAGTAGCAAACCGAGTTGCAACCGGTTGTATGATTTCTTTCTAACCCTGTTCAAGTGATACATACATAATAGATGTTAGTAAATTATTACAAAATGTTTATTATGTAATAAATTGACAAAAACAGGAGTTAAAGGTTTATAAGCTATTACCTCTCTTTTCCTCAACCAAGCTATCAAAATTGTGTGATTATACACAAACATGGTTACTTCAAAAGCACATTTTGCAAGATCCACTATGTGGTCCAACTCAGATATATCTTTCAAAATTAATTTTATGCAATGTGCTGCACAGGGCGACCAAGTAATATTCTCAAACTTCTTAGACAACATTCTTCCAACAGCTTTAAAATTTGCTCCATTATCCATGACAACATGGACAATATTGTTTGGTCCAACCCATAAAGCCATTTCCTCAAATAACTTGAACAATGTAAAGGCATTGTAACACCTACTCTCTACTACTATTCTTATAATTCATACTATGTAAATTATAGATATACATAGCGTATGGAAAATAGTGGGCTCAAATTTTTTCTTTACTCAATAAAATATAATTCTTTACAAATACAAAATACTATGTATTAAAAATTTCTACTTAATACAAAATATCATAACTGGTGGACAGTAGTGCCAATACTCTCCGCTCCTCAACGTTCATTCGACCGATGCTCCTATTTCCTGCAAAACAGGGAAGAACAATGGGGTGAGCACAACAATGCTCAGTAAGTAAATCATTTACTACTTGTCCCCGCAACTCACTCTTTGGTTCTTTCCTTACTCTATCGTTCTTCTATTTCTAATTCTCATTGTTTTTCTCTTTCTTTCTAATACTTTTATTCTCCTTTAACTCTGTTTTGCTCTTTTTATTCTTTCTTTCTCTCTGTTCTTCTTCTCTTATTCTTACTCACCATGAAGGAAAATCATGGTTCTCTCTTGTTCTTATCATACTCACCATGAAGGAAAATCATGGTTCTCTCTCTTATTCTCATCATACTCTCACTAACCATGGAAGAAATCATGGTGCATGCATGTATGAGATGTACATGCAACTAATGCAAAAGAACTGCATGTTTCTTTCTTCTACTCTCTATTCTTACTAGCTCAAACTCTCTCATTCTTTCTCATACTCCCTCTCTTTCTATCTTATTCTTTCTCAAGCTTTCTCATTCTTTCTCATTCTCTCTATTATCTCATTCTCATTTCTCATAATTCATTTCTACTAACTCACTTTTTGAATGTCACGGCCCCATCTTACCGGAGGCACGGGCGGGACTTCTCCCGCTCTACGTGACTTCTACTGATTCTCTTTCTGTCTCTCTTTCTCATAACTCTTTTCTGTTAACTTTCTACTG
The DNA here is from genome assembly GCA_026225825.1 of Pistacia integerrima. Taxonomy (NCBI): domain Eukaryota; kingdom Viridiplantae; phylum Streptophyta; class Magnoliopsida; order Sapindales; family Anacardiaceae; genus Pistacia; species Pistacia integerrima. The sequence goes on from CM047739.1 coordinate 17,580,396, forward strand.
TAAGTCACAGCCTCATCTTACCGGAGGCACGACTGGGTACTCATCCCACTCTTCGTAATCCTACTCATTGTCTCCCTTTATTCTTTCTCATGTTTGCTCATTCTTCCTCACTTGCATGTCACGGCCTTATCTTACCAGAGGCATGGTTGGGTGGAGATCACAAAGCACCAACCCACTCTTTGTGACTTCTACTCATTTTCTGCCGATCGGACTCGGTCATTCATGGATTCGAAACCCTTGGCCACGTGAGTGTATTCTCTCTCTCTCTCTCTGAATGTCACGGCCCCATCTAACCAGAGGCACGGCTGGAACCTCATGTTCCACTCTTCGTGACGGTCAAGACTGGGGATCACAAAGCACCCACTCTCGTGACTTTACTCATCACTCACGGGTTTCCCATCGCACAACCTACTCTATTATCTTCTTTTACTCTTAGAGTAGTTTATTCACAAAGATCTCTACTCTTGCTCGAGCTAATACTCATCTCTTTCTCAAGCTAGTACTCATAGTATAGCTTAACTCTTAGAGTAGTCTATTCACAAAGTTCTCTACTCTTTCTCAAGCTATTACTCATAGTGTAGCTTATACTCAAAATTCTCTACTCTTTCTCAAGCTATTACTCATAGTGTAGTTTATACTCAAAATTCTCTACTCTTTCTCAAGCTACTTCTCAAATGTACAACTAACGCATATGGATGGTTTATGCTCATTAATGCACTTATGAAAAGCACAAATACAATGTTGCATCAAAGACAGTCATTCTGTGCAGGTCACACTCAAGAAGGCATAACTTGAGTTATACACATCATATTGCTACTATTTTTGTCTCATTTTAAAGCTTAGAGACAGGGCTATAACTTTTATGTTTTGGTCTAAATCCATTTCAATCCGTAAGATGCCCAAATATCACTCAGAAAGTCACGGCTGTGATAGGGCAGTTTAGTAACATGTTTTCACTTAGGCATTTCATCAAGCAACTCATGTGCATATAAATACTCTACTATAATTACTACTCTACTTCATTCTCTAGCTATCCAAAATGGGAGAAAACTCCCTCATATAACCATAATCCCTGTCAAAGAAAGCACTTCCAAATAGGTTTATACAACATCTCCCAAAGCTTCATCTCAATTTCCACTTCTCCAAACACATTAAAACACTTCTCATATATGAAGTGTATCCAACAACCACAAAATAGCTACTCATTTCAACTAAATTCCTCATCAAGCATACTACATACTTATTCATGCATACATCTCTACTCAATCTCTACTCAAAAGCTTATTCAAATCTCAACTTGGTTGGATTTACTTACCTCATACTTGAGTGGTCTCCACTAAAGCTCTCTACTCTTGTTGGACCTTAGCTTTTCCTTATTTCCTAAGCATAAACTTAGTAAGAACTTAACCCTTACATAAATAAAACTCATATCTAGAGTAGGGATTTTTACCTCTTCTTGCTTAGGATCAATTCTTTGTCAAATCCCAACTCAAAACTCTCAAAAATCCCTTGGAAGATTGAGTGAGGAATTGAGAGAAAATGAGAGATGAAGAGGCGGTGGAAACGGGTGAAATGAAGGGGTTTAGAGAACTAAACCCTTATTAGCTCATATAATATACACTCTTTCCCATTTTGCCCCTACTCTTTCTTAAAAATTCCACCTTTATCCTTTAATTCTTTATAAACTCACCCCCATTCTACAATATTCTCCATGAAATTTTCTTGCATTTTACTTCCCACTTTTCGTGCTAATTAGGGGTAGAGTGGTCATTTTGCCCTTAGGAAAGAATTCTCTAGAAACTCAAACAAAAACTCAGTCGGCCCTTCGCCGCGGTGAAGGATTCTCTGTCGCCCGGCGAAGAATTACAGAATCGACATCGCCATACACAAAGCCAACGTCGCCGCGGCGAAGACTATTCTTCACCCCGGCGAAAACTGCAACTCCAAAATCCTCTAAGTCTTGATCAATTCTAGGGTAAACACTCAACCAAACCCAAAACATAAACTCAACCAAGGGCCAACCAAACAACATGAATAAGATACAAACTCATTTAGGGGCAATTCAGTAAACCTTGAGGCTATAACATAAACAATGGTTATGTATCTCAAATGGGGCGTTACAGGCATCCTTTACAGCATCTGTGGCATCCACTGATTTCATGAAGCAAAAACCTTTAGGACAGTATACGAGAAAATTAATCAATGACCTATGGGAAGTATCAGTCCAACCATCAGCCATTAATGTACATCCAACCTCTTCCCAAATACTCTTATAATTTTCAACAAGTAATTGGACTTCCTTCTTAGCATCTCTCAATAAATTCACACGAATAGCATCGTAAGTAGGTTATTTATACCGAGGGCCAATTGCAGCTACAACATCTAACATAGGTTGAAAATAAATTTTAAAGCATTCATTGGGACGCAAGCATTATAAAAGAATCGTGCAACAAACATGTCTGCTCTCCACTCTGCATCTTTTCTAGCCAAAACACTCCTAATTGAAGGTTGAGACCCAGAAGTAGTTTGTGGAGCAAAATAATTACTAACCCCCGTAGGTTTCTTTCTCTTACTACTCGTATATTAGTTTTTACCGCCTCTACTACCACCTTCATTCATGGTCATTTTAGATGGGAAAACCTCTTTATTTTCTTCATCTAACTTACCACCCTCAAATTCATGTATTGCAGCACCATAAGGAGTTGCATGCTTCCAGAAATTTTCCTTTTCCTTATTCTTTACTCTTATTTCTTTTAGTGATTCATTCATATTGAATTTAACATCAAATGGAACCTTTGGTCACTTTCCAATATCCGCTTTTACTCCTGCTAGGTGTTGCTTCATTCGAAAAATATCACCACCTCTAGTAACCTTGCAACAATGAAGACAAGATAATATTTTCTTTCCAACTTTATCAACACTCTCAAGAACATGTCCCCATGCTATATCGGTCTTTCCTCAAAAAGAATGCGAGGAAATGGACGCGGCTGATGAGTTATGTGCAGACGAAGATAACGACATTCTCTCCCCTGGCAAGTGGCAACCAATAATCAATTTGTTATAATTTATAAGATATAACTTTAAATTAATATAAAATCAATTCATATTATATATATAGAAACAATTATGGATAAACATACTAAGTAGGAGAAAAATCAGAAATTTTATTAAGTCAATTCAGTGATCACAGTTCACAGATAATCTAATAGCATTTTACTTTATGCCAACATGTAAATGAGAAAATTTCTGTACTCATCATGTTACTCATGTTGGATTCTCGGTTGCAGTTGATTTTACAATTGAAATGTTTAAATATAAGTCTAAATAGCAAACACTTTCTGGATAAATTTAACACTGAAAAACAAAAATAATTAGTTAACTTTTTCAAATTAAGAACTATAAAATTTTCTGTTTTAATATTTATTGCTTGTTTTTGCAGGTATGTGCGCCATATAAGAGGATAATAGGAAAAAAAGCTATTGTAATGAGAGCAAAAATTAAAAGAGTATCCATGTGTTCTAGGTAAGTTCTAATGCGGGCGGGGGCCATTTCAACTCACTGGAAATGAAAATTATGGAGCAGTAGAATCTCTATTTCTAAGATCTTAATTTCAATGAATATGTGCATATCAAACAAAATTAACATTACAACAAAGCTTAATTCAAAGATTCACCCTATTCACATGTTCAATAGCTGACAATCAATTATTCACCTTATACATGACACCCACCAAAAAACAAACTACATTAAGTGTTAAAAGTAATATATGCCATGTCAATGCACCATTTAAATTAGGATACTTCCATATGGAAACAATTGGAAAACTATGGCAAACTGCATCTTGCTACTAACTGACGCAATTGTAAGATTATTTCATCGCTAGATTAATCTACTGGCATGATGAATAATTAATGGACTAATGAATATTTTGCATTTCACAATAAGAAATCAGTTTTAAGAGTTTTAGAAATTAATTGACTGATTCACATCATTCTTACAACAGTTTGTTACTTGGTCGACAGCAGACAACAGTTCCCAAACAGCGACAGATGATGGTAGATGTGAAGGCTAAAGTCTAAACTCTGAACTGAAGTTGAAGTCAAGCATCCACGAATCTGTAGACCAGCCATGACAAGGAAGAAGCAGAGGATGGCGATGGTGACGACGATGATTGAACAACGGAAGAGAAGACTCTGAACTGAAGCTGAAGTCACGACTAAGGAGTGACAATTGACGAAGACGATTGACGACTGAGGAGTGACGACGATGAAGAGAAGACGACTTGAAGCTGAAGTTCACGACTTGAAGTTGAAGCTGAAGGCTGAAGGAGATCGCGAATGGAGGAGGAGGACTGGATTGGAGCCACCAGCCACAGTAACTCGGCAAGGAAGAAGAAGAGTAGTAGACTTTTAGAAGAGGTTGAAGAAAAGACGACTAGAAGCTAAAGCTAAAACTTGAAGGAGATCGCGATTCGCAAATGAAGGAGGAGTGAGGAGCACTAGATTGGAGCCAAACACAGTCTCTGCAAGTGTGAATCGCAAAATGCAAATGAAAATGGGTTAAAAAAATTGGGTTTAGCTTAGGGTTTTGTTAGTGGACCGGATTGGGGTTTTGCACCGATTAGACCGTCGATTTGCTACAGTGAGACGGTTTAATAATGGTTCAAAGCTGTCCAACGTTAAATCCTGATTTTTTACTCCTTCTGAACTATTAATCTCATCGAAACCTGGTCAGATCGGTTCGACCTCCCGGTCCGGTCCGGTTCGGGTTTCAGAACATTGCTTACCAAAACCTGATTTCTTCATAATGTTTTATTTGTTCCAGCTTTCCAATTTAGCCTTATTTCTGTTTTCAAAATTTGTCAAGATAATAGTTTTTGTTTGAAATTCTTTCCTAACATGTGTGAATTTCAAGACCCTTTGACTGGAAACTTATGGGCTTGGATAAGGTCCATAATGGTCTTTACTACTGGATCATTGATTCTGTGGGAAATTCTCCAAATTTTCTATCTTATATTACAAATAATGAATATTTTGATTGTAATACAAATCTCAATAAAAGTTCCTTAATTTTACCTCAAAGACTGGGTCATAGTTCATCTATTCCATAACCCTATTGTCTGGTTTGTCCTCTTACAAAGCAATCTCAAACCATTTTTCTGCACAACACATCACACACTTCTCACCCTTTTTCCCTAGTTCATATTTGGGGAACTATCACACTCCTAACCATGATGGTTTTCGTTTCTTCCTTATTATAGTTGACGATTTTTCCTGAGGGACCTGGGCTTATCTCCTAAATTCAAAAACCCAAACACTTACCAAAATTAGGGCATATATCTCCATGGTTAAAACACAATTCAATCTATCTGTTCAACGAATTCAAACGGATAATGCCCATGATTTCTTGAATCACCACTGCTTTTTATACTTTTCAACTCTTGGCATTATCCATGAAAGTTCATGTGTTTACACCCCTCAACCGAATGGTATAGTTGAACGGAAACAGAGGCACCTCTTAGAAGTAGCCAAGGCCCTCAAACACCAAACCAACATACCTATTTCATTTTAGGGTGAATGTGTGGTCATAATTACTTACATGATTAATCAGATGCCTACTAAAGTTCTTAATGGTAAGACAACTCATGAACTTCTCTTTGGTAAGCCCCCTAACATCAGCCATCTTTGAGTTTTTGGTTGTTTATGCTATGCCACTAACCTTGGGGCTTATGACAAGTTTGGATCCCAGCCACTCGCTGTGTTTTTATGGGATATCCGATGCATCAGAAAGGGTATCAACTATATGATCCGGCTGAAAACAAGTTCATGGTTTCCAGAGATGTAGGTTTTCATGAAATTGTCTTTCCTTTTTGAGACAGTATTGACCACTTCAGTATTGATCCTCGACAAACACATCCTTTCTTGGAAGATGATCCTTCTCCACCAGAGCCTCTTTTCACTATCCCTTTTATCATTGATATGGGCCACTCTCCAATAGCTACAAACTCTACCCCTGTTTCCACAAAAGCTTTAATAGAGTCTTCTCCATCAGTTGACTCATCATCCTCACAACCCAACAGTCCTACTACTCATCCTGAACCTGCTCCACGACGGTCTACCTAATCCACCAGACCAACCATTTAGACAGGTGATTATATCTATCATATGGTCCAGACTACCTCAAGTACTCTTTATCCTACTTCCACTTATGTTAGCTATGGCATTCTTTCCTCTACACATAAGATCTGTGTCAGTTAGATATCTACAGTTCAGGAACCCTTTTGTTATTCCGATGTTGTCCCACATGCACAATGGCAGCAAGCTATGGTAGATGAACTTAATAGTCTAGCTCAAAATCATACTTGGGACATTGTACCTCAACCTCTTCACTGGAAACCTATTGGATGCAAATGGGTTTACAAAATCAAGCACCGTGCTGATGGAACAATTGAATGTTACAAAGCCCGCCTTATTGCAAAAGGCTTATGATAAGTCGCATAAATTTAGTGTTTTTAGGTTTATTTTTATACTCGTTTAGTTAATTTCTCATTTGTTTTCTTTGTTTTGATTTTATTTTTTGTTAAGTTTAAGATGTGATTGGTCAGCTATTGATTAGAAGATTTTTTGATTTTTGGCTTTAATTGAATAGATTAGAGCATTGGAATGAAATTAGGATTTAAAGCTTGAAGAAATTGAGATTAGCTAACATTTTTTAAGGCCATGGCCATGCCTTGGTGGTTCACCATGACCACGGTGGTGGAATGAAGATATAACATTGAGGACAAAAAGAACCATGGCTTGGGTCGTGGTTACGTAAATTTGGACACGACCAGGGTCGTGTAGGACACTTTTAGGTTTTTTTTTTTTTAGTTTTTCTTTCCTTTTTTGCTTAGGACTCTTTTGGGTATTTAAGTGTGGTTGAGATTAATTGTTAGGGGTTGAATTTTGCATATTTTGGGGAGATTATTTTTGTAACAAAGAAAAAAGAGAATCAAGAACAAAACTCATCACGAAGGAGTGTAGAGTTTGTCTTTACCTTTTCAATATGATTTATTTCTTGAATTTTGCTCTTATTTCTTTTATTATGAGCTAATTTTCTCGAGCTAAGACTAGGGCTAGTCTATTTATGGATATGTAATCAATCTTTTGCTCTATGATTATTGAATTATTTTTCTAATGGTGAGCTTATATTATGTTCTTAAAGCTATTAGGAACCTGATCAATTTCTGATAGAATTGTTTTGTGTGATTGAGACCGAGAGGAGATATCACATGAGTGCTCTAGTAATATAGGCCATGGATTAATTGGATATAGAGATATGTGAATTGATACATGCAATAATCATAGGCATGATTAACTTGTGCTGAAAGCTAGAGGATTTCATAAAGCTTAATGTTCATTTGATTCCTTAAATCTACATACAGATATCTAGGTTTTGATCAGATAGAAGTAGAATCAATATTGCTTGAGAAAGAATATTGGTTAACCTAGGAAATTCTGTTGCCACATTAATTAAATAAATTCCTTGACAAATTGATGGGTACAAAGAAGTTATAGATGAACTTGAAGTCTTAGCAGTTTTCTCTCATTGAATTCTTAAGTTTAGTTTTCTTGCAATTGTTCATTTCTAATATTTTAGCTTTTAATACTTTTAGTTTTAAAGATCACCATTCTAAGATTTGATTATCTAGATAAAGTTAAGATTAATTAACATTTTTGTACTTGTCTACACAATCCCTTGGGTACGATAACTTGTGCTTTCCTACACTATATTACTTGAGACTAGTGCACTTCCTAGTAGTTGTCACTCAACGAGAAGGGTTTGACTACCAAGAAACCTTTTCTCTGGTTGCCAAACATGTTACAATTCAAGCTTTTCTATATATTGCTGCCATCCGAGATTAGTCCCTACATCAGATGGATGTTCATAATGCTTTCCTTCATGGCAACCTTTATGAGGAAATTTACATAGACCTACCACCATGACTTCACCACCAGGGGGAGAATTCCGTATGCCACCTGTGTAAGTCCCTTTATGGTTTGAAGCAAGCATCAAGCCAATGGAATGAAAATTTCACAGAGGCACTTACAGGCATAAGATTTGTACAATCCAAACATGATTATGCCCTTTTCACATGGCATAAAGGTACATCCTTCATTGCTTTATTCATTTATATAGATGACATCCTAATCATAGGAAATGATGAACCCACCATCCGAGCTCTAAAGGAACATCTCAGTAGACACTTCCGTATAAAGGATTTGGGAGAGCCAAAATATTTCTTGGGGATTGAGATTGCAAGATCTCCAGTAGGCATATCTCTTAGCCAAAGAAAGTATGTTCTCGAGCTCTGGAATATCTGCATGTAAACCAAGTCTGATTCCTGTGGAACAAACCAAGCTCACAAGTCAACAGTATGATGAAGAAGCAACAACTTCAGAAATTGATCCTCTATTAAAAGATCCAACCTTCTATCAGAGACTTGTGGGAAGACTCATCTATCTCACCATTGCACGGCCAGATATAAGTTATGTTGTCCATATCCTACGCCAATTCATGCATGGACCAAAAGAATCTCATATGGAAGCAGCAATTAAAGTGCTCAAATATTTGAAAAGCAGCTTGGGCTTAGGACTCCTTTTACCAAGAGATGGGAACCTAGATAAGGACTCCTTTTACCAAGAGATGGGAACCTAGATATCACTGTTTTTTGTGACTCAGGAGTGGGGTACATGTCCAATGACCAGGAAATCACTCACTCGTTACTGTGTAAAACTTTGGGGATCCCTGATTTCCTAGAAGACAAAGAAACAGTCAATAGTGTCATTATCTTCATTAGAGGCTAAGTATAGAGCTATGGCGAAAACCACATGTGAGATAGTTTGTATTCTTGGGTTGCTAAAGGATTTGGAGATACAAACAAGAAAACCTGTCACTTTATACTGTAGTAACAAAGTTGCCAATAACATCACGACAAATCCTATATTCTATGAAAGGACAAAGCATATAGAGATTGATTGCCATATTGTCCGAGACAAGATATAAGAAGGGATCATCAAGATCATGCACATTCGAACTTCAGAGCAACTAGCAGACATTTTCACAAAGCCATTGTGCAGTCGACAACATTCATATTTACTTCACAAGCTTGGGGTTTTTAGCATCTACAAACCACCAGCTTGAGGGGAAATGATGCAATATGGAATGATTGCTGGAATCATGCATCCTGAAATCATGTTCATCATAGATAATCAGTAGAAACATCAGTAATTGATTTTATTACGATCAATTGTGATTACAACTTTGATCATATTTCCTTAGTTTGTTGATTTTCACTTGTATAAATGCATGACTGTAATACAATGAAAGATATACAACTATACATATTCAATTGAGTCTTTTTCTTCTATTCTGGCATTCTTTAGCAACATAGTTTGCTTCTTTTGCCCTTCTTGCTTAGATTCTGACAAAAATTCTAAACCAAATTTCATCTCTCCTACAAAAGAGCAAAGCAATTCATCACTCAGAACATTTTTAAAGTCTTACACACAGTGGTAAAAATAAACAAGCAGCTATTTTACACAGTCAACCTCTCTTAATTAATTCTCACATTAAACTGGCATATCAATGAAGTCCTTGGAAAGGTACAAATTAATGATCAAGAAATAGCTACAACGCAATGACAGAACAAACTGCTTGTATGAAGGTGAGAACAAGAAGAATTACAGCTGCAATGACAGAGATAGAAGCCCATGGAGTGTTGAAATAATTTTGTTTCAAGGCCGCCTTCCACTTGTTCCACGGGGTTCTGCTGTAGACGTTTAGTTGTACAACAAGAGCCGTATAGTTAAAAAACCGAGGGTCTATATAACTCTCTTGGCCAAGCTTCTGAAAAACATCTGTCCTTCCTTCTCTATCCCAGACATATTCTTCAATAACTCCATTTTGAATGAGTATTTCCTGATCTTTTCGGGTGCGTACAAGGTGATTCATGATTACAATGTAGTCATTCAAATATCTGGTACTGAAATTTAATTGCTCATAAGCTAGGAGATTCACGAACAAGCTTTCCGTATCAGAAACTATGAGCAATGTTGGAATTTCCAGAATCCCATTTTTGAATCTGATATCAAAAAAATGTTTGCTTGAACCAACCTTAAACTTGACCCCAGCTTGCTCAAGTTCTGTTATAGTAGGTGTAGTTACAGTTTTGAGTTCATTTTCTGAGTAAAACTCTGGTGGTTGAAGACAAAGTCTTAACCAATCGAGTAAGTGCTTCGCTTTAGAAAAACAGTTTTCGAGCAAATTTTCTTCTATCTTCACTAGATAGTAACCAACTATATTTATCATCATATTACGGATTAGTTTGCACAGGGAAAGATCATTAGACATTCCGTTCATGGGCATGGCTAGCTCAAACAAGCCCTTAAGCATGAACATTGGAAGTTGATTTTCTAGCTTCCATATGTCAGGCCATATATCAATAGCGATGGAAGAAGATATCTGTGCCAACTGCTCTCTACTGGAGATCCTGTTGCCCTTTAGTAAAAATTCAAGGACAAAGGCTGCATCAAGTAATATCATTTCTACAAACTCATTACTTTCTATACTAATGGTTTCTGCATAACATTCACGCAGTTCTACTTCTTTATCCTTTACATATAAAAGAAAATCCATAGTACTTTTCTGTGTTCGTTTAAGGAAATCTTGTAAAAATACCAGTTTTTGCTCTTCCGTGGCCATTAGTTCCTTTTTGCCATGGTGAAATGGACCGATGGAAACTGCCCGAGGAGTGCATGCGCTTTCGTTTAACTGTCGGATTCGTTGAGGAATTCTATAAATGCAACAGTTTCCGGACGAAGGATGCAAGGTGCTAAGCTTCCCATTCAATGTATCCGCCAGGTTCTTGATATCAATTGATGCATGCTCCCTTTTCTCCATCATTGCTTTCTCTATCCACTACCAATTGTCAATGAAGAAAGAAATTAAAAATCTATTGATTTTCAAACTGTCATACACACAAAATTGATGAAATTAACATTCCTTTCAATATGATAAAAGCTCATGACAAGAAGCAGAACTTACCTGCGGATGACCAACTTAAGGAAACAGATTCAAGAAACTTAAAGACCGAGGGGAAAAGACCTTGAGATTTGAGCTCTGCAGTTAGCTAAATCACACTGAATTATATAACCAGAAACTTGCGAATTTATTCTTAAATGGAATTCTTCTCATCATGGCGTAAACCATGATTAAAATAAAGTTTTGGGTTGGCTTTATTCTAAAGCCTTACTATTACCGGTCAAAAGAAATATCCATCTTTCTTTCTTTCTTTCAACACAAAAGCATACACAATCTTGACCAATCAATGACAAAGTTGATTGCACAGAATAAAAGGCTATGAATAAATAGTAATAACACTACACAAAATACTCAAATAATAATATGGTTAATCAACATGATAAATAGACAATATTCCGAATCATAATCTATTTAAGATAATCGACATATAGCATTGCAGTATGCATAAGCAAACAAGTGTAAATTAAAGCTGACTCCTCTGCTTTTTCCTCGGTGGCTCAACTTCGTTTGTCCTGAGGTACTAAACTCTAATCTTTAATAATACTATCTTCCTCTCGAATATGTATTCGACTTCTCTTTGCAATCCAAGATCCGGGTTCAAAGTTTTTTATTAGATTGTGAAACACGTTTTAATCTTATCAGTTATGGATGTAGATAAGATTTGGTGGAACATAACTCATAGATGCTAAGCTTTTGATTAAAAAAGAAAAAAAAAGAAAAAAGAAATCCCCATTTCAATTTACATCACCCTTACCTATGAGGGCTTAACCGAATGGTCAGGTTTATGGATTGTTTTTACAGGGTTTGGGGTTTGAGCCCTCTCATGGGCACCTATATGGCCGAAAGCCATATTTAACCACATCCCAATGATGAAAAAAAAAAAAATTTGCATCACCCTTACCCATTTGGTCTATGGTTCCATTGATGCCTCTTCTTTGTTAAGGGAAATGATGTTTTAGTTGATCAAATTATTTTTATTTATATATGTGGTTTTGCTAGATTGTTCGTTGTTTTACCAATTTTATACCTTGTAATTTGAAAATGTTAAGAGGAATCTCAGTTGTCTCAGAATCCGAATAAGTATGTTCTTCTATTTGTCAAAAAAGGAAGTTGATGTATGAACAATTGTGATTAGGTTTTCAATTTGGCTTCAGTGTGTGCTGCAATTATGATGGATGTTACAATATCATAAAGAACAATAAGCAGATTGTGTAAATATGACTATAAGTTCAATTGCATCGCATTTTTTTACATAAATCATAACACAAGTTTTAAGACATTAGATATAAGCACTATGGATGGTTAAGATTCAAACAATTTGCAAATTTAATGCAATTTGAAAATGACATAATTTCAATCTAATCGGAGCCATTCAAATGTTTTAATCTAATTTTGTAAAAAATATGTCAAAAATTGTGTGAAAAAATATGGAGCCTTGAACCTAAACCTATAAATATTAAAAGAGAAAATTATTTATACTCTATTAATTAAATCATTTTAAATTATAGATACCAAGTTCTTAAATTAAGAAATTGGGTATCCATAGAATCTTCAAATTTTGATTGGATATTTATGTGAGTGGCAATATTAATGCATTAAAAGATAAAGCTAATGCATAATATAAAATATGTTTAAGGTGAAATAATCATCTACAAGTTGCCCTCTCAATGGACAAGCATGGAGTTAAAAGGAATCAAGGAAAACCAAGATGTAGTAACTCGTTAATTTGATTTTCTTTTGTAACGAAGTTAAAGAATATAGATCTAAATATATATTCTTTTCCTATTGTTTTATCTTGGTAAGAAGATTTATCGTACAACATCAATGGACAAATGAGTCAATAAAACAAACAATTGCTAAGGAATTTTTTGTTTTACTTAGGTATTGTCATTCACGTAAATACCCCATCCAATTTGAGGATCTTTGTGAGTGAGTACCCTATTTCCCAATTCAAAATTTAGTATTTTAATTTAAGAGTTTTTTATGGTAAACCTCGTGAATTTAACCTCTTTCCAATGAGTACTGGTTGGTTTTGAAAATGTAACCTTAACCCCTATGTGTTTGACCTTTTTTTTGTAATGAGCAACTGCAAGTTTTGGAAATGCAATCCTAACTACTGTGATGTTTGGCTTTTTTTTTTTTTTTTTTGGGGGTAGTGAATAAGAGCTGGTTTAAAAAATATCATCAATTTAACCTTCAAATTAATTATCGATTTTATCAATTTAACTTTAAAAAAAGTATATATTAATTAACCTCTCAACATTGTTGGCTACCAAACAAATGTTTTTTTTTTTTTTTTTAAACCCTTAATTTAATGCTTTTATAAAAGAGTAAAGGACATTAACCCACCCAAGGTTTGACAAATCCACAAGTTTCCATCTATGGTTTCATAAATTATAAATTCCCACCCAATTTTGAACTCTATTAAGGTAAATTTTACTTTAATAGGTTTGACTAATCAAATACCATTTTTACCACTTATTATAATAATGAGTAAATTAATAAATTACTTTCTAACCCTCAAATTAATAGCAAAATAATCACATTCCTTTCAAATTATTTCAATAACACCTTTTTCTTCAACCTTCCTCTTCTTTACGGCCGTCATATCTCGACAACCAAATTTGGTTGCGGGGATATTCTCCACCTCTTTCTTTCTTCTCTCTCTCTCTCTCCCTGCAGTAGCCAAATTTGGTCTTTGTGGCCTCTTTCTCTGTTCTCTTTTCTCTTTGCTTTGGATTAGTGGATCAAATTATTTCAATTTGTATCTGTGATCTTGCTAGAGGATTGTTTGTTGTTTTGCCAATTTTACAGGGATGAATTGCTCACATAAAGGGTCAATAGGGTATAAACAAGTTTTTGAGCGAAAAACCCTTATTAGTAGAAACACTTCTTGAGCTTGTAACAGGGCAAATATTAGGGGAATCAGTGGTTTCAAAATCTGATTAAATATGTATTTTATTGTTAGAAACACTTTCTGCATTGTATTGGTTCTCTAATAAAGAAACTTTATTGTAACTCATGCTTTAATAGTGGAAGTTTTGTATGGGTGCTTTACTATCACTTCATGGTTTTTCCTTTCGCCTTGAAAGATTTTTTATGTTAAAAATTTGGCTTTTGATCTAGTTATGGTTGTCTTGTTTAATTTGCTTATTTGATTGGTGGTATATTACTTGGTTTGGTTTGAGATATGAACCCACTCCAATGCCTTCAAACCACAATAAGCCAACAACAACCACAACAATCAAGAACCTAGAAAATAACAAGAACACATAAAAACTCAGGAAAACAGAAATTATATATATATTCCCTGTCACTCCCTTTTATTCCATTGATCTCTCTCACCATATCATAATCCCCCATTCATCCATTCTCCTAATGCCATATGTCCCTCCTAAAACAACCTTAACATCACACGCACAACAGATTTTTCTTGCCTGCCAAGCTACCCACAAATAAGGTCTATAGTCGAACCGAGTAGCACATGAGCTACTCGGGCTCGACTCGTCAGGATCTCAGGCTCGGTTCATAATGAGTCAAGTTGTTCGCGAGTTCGAGCTTGCTTTCAAGCTCCCGAAAGGTGTCAAGCTTTTCAGGGCTCAATTCGAAAAGCTCGCGATCTTCGAGTTGCTCACGATGTCATTCGAGTAAGCAGAGCTCGATCGATCAATTTGGCTAGCATAATATCAGATTTTCCCTAAAATCTGCCACAACTACACTCGACTGCAACATCCCTAAAAGCTAAAATAGAGACATTTTCCCTTCAAGCTTATTTCACCTCCGCCACCATCATCTTCACTTCTTCACACCGCAAGTTTGAGACGTCACCCTCCATTGAGCAACTACCTACCGTCGCCCACCCTTTATTAAGCTTGGGTTAATAACAGCACAAGGTCCGAGATGCCACCGTTGTCCAGCCTTCATCTAGCCTTCATTCAACTACCATCGTCCAGCGACCAACCTTCATTTACCCATCAATTGAAGCTGCTGCAAGTTTGAATCTGACAACGAAGCTACTACAAACTCAGATTCTCACGCCACTGTTGTTCAGCTACTGCCTACCACCGTCCACCCTTCATTGAGCTTGGGTTCTTGAATCTTGACACCGCAAACTCAGGCTAGCTTCCATTTTTTAATTACTTACTTTGTTTGTGAGATTGTGTCTGCTGCAATTGAATCCAGTGCAGATCAAGTTTTGCTTCTATTATTATGAATGTTATACATGTTTTAAAAGGTCCCGCCAGACTTGAATTTGGATCTATTGGAACTAATTTCTACTTGTTTACTGTAACATGTGCTCCTCTAGAAGTACAAAGAGCAGCCATTATTGAAAGAAACTATAGTACATATTGAAATGTGAAGGACCAAAACTATAGTTTTTGAAACCATTATCCTTAAACGGTAGTAAACTAAAACCACAGTGACTATAATTAAACCATAGTGACTATAGTTTTTGTTGTAGAATTTTTAGAGTTGAGTTGTTTTAGACTTGGTGAAAATTAGTCATCAATGTATCCTTTTTTAGGTTATCTCACTTGAAAAATCCCCACAACACTTTGACTTGTTTTTTCTTATTATATCTATATATATATGAATGTCCATGTGAATTCATTAATATCGTAGTTTATATTCTTTTTGTAGAGGGATTTGTTAATTCCAATGAGGCCGATATCCACTCCCAATTGAACACACCCATCCACTTTAGGAAAGCTTCCAATAGATGATATATTTGAAACCTGGTCTGATGACGATGTCACATCCACAGACACACCTATTTCTCATACTGTAACTGAAGCTGATGCTGAGACTTCTACCCTTGGTAATGAAGAGGAGCAAGTTAATCATTTTTAGAGGAAAAAGAGACCAAAGACATCAGCGGTTTGGAATGAATTTAAAGAGGTAGTTCTACCAGATGGTTCCACAAATGGGGAGTGTATTCATTGTAAGGCAAAGCTCGCAATAACGGAGACCAAGAGCACAACTCAGTTTGCAAGATAGTCGAAATCTTGTTTGAAGAGAATTGCTACTTAAAGGCAAACACAGTTATTTTTCTGGGCAGACAGTTCAACAGATGAAGTCTCAATGCAATCTACACTTGCATTTTCAGATGCCAAGTTTGATGTGAGCAAGATGCGGGAACTAGCTGCTAATTGGGTGCTTATACATGAGCATCTATTTACAATTGTGGAAGAGGAGGGTTTTAACATGATGCAAAGATGTGGTATGCCACAATGGGAGAAGATAACGCGTACTACGTTGAAACAACATTGTGTGGTTGTGTATTGATAATCCTAGGATTATACTGTTTTATCTAGGCTTTTTGGCTGGATTTTAGATACTTCTTATTTCGTTTGTGCTTGAATTGCAACTTAAATTCATATATTTTATGTTTCAGGCCAAAATGTGCAGTTAGAGCAAATAATGAGCGGAATTGAGTTTCTGGACCCAGAAGCAAGCGAATCTCAGGATTCGGGGAAGTTCTAAAGCGGATTTGAAGCACTACGAAGCTTGTTCCTATTGGAGAGCACCAAAGATTGAAGATTCAAGCAAGGAAGCAAGTGGAGGGCAGTTCCGTAATTTCATAATTGTTCAGAAAATTTCGCCGCAACGATAAACTCTTGGGACAAATTAAAAATTTTAAACCAACTCATTGCCGAGACTAAGTTTATTCTTCGTCACAGCGAAGTCTGCAAGTTTCAGTTTTTCAAAACTGTGCGTTTTTAGGCAAATGTTTTAGGTTTGTTTTGGAGTGACTATATAAAGAAAACTTAGTCATTTTATTAGGGAGTTCGACATTTTTGGGAGAAAGAAGAGAAGTTTGGAGATTGAACTCTTTGGATTCATCAAATAGAGAAGATTTTTGTTCTCTTTTCTTTATTCCAACATTTTGAATGCATTGTTTACTATTTTTATTTCGATTTGTATTAATTTTAGTATGAACTAACTCACTTTTGGGTAGGGTTTTGATGTAATTGGGATTTTTATGTTTAATCAATAAATTGATGTTACTTTTACATTCTATTGCATGGATTGTGTGATTATTCTTGTTCTTATTGAATTCACTTGTTGAGCATGATGAGACTGAGAAGTGAATCATGTATTAGCTTCTTAGGGTAATTGCCATTGTTGTATTGAACACTAGAGATAGGTTTGAGAATCAATGAAATCAATTTAGGATTCCATTTAGCTTAACGAACTTGGAATTATTAACCTTCAATTTGTTGGGTGTGGAAGCTTAATAGGGAAAAGTAGGAAAACATAGCGTGAGAATGTATGTTTTACACATTAGGGAATCCGATTTATAATCCGTGCATGTGAGTGTAGAAGTAGCATAATTCGTAGATTAATTCATAAAATCCTAGTGAAGTCAAAACCCTAACCGTTTGTTTTAATTGATATTTCTCTTGAATTAACCTTGCTGTCTTTAATTAGTTTTTAAAGTACGTAGTAAATTTTGTTTTCACTTTAGCTTAAATTTCTCTCGCAAATCCAAACATCTTTCGGTTTCTCTAACTTGATAAACAACTAGGAAAATCAATGCTTAACAAACAATCCTCATGGGAATGATACTCTACTTATCACTTTATTACTTTTTGTGACTAGTGCACTTGCTACACATTGCATGTTGTAATTTTCAACGCATCATGTATGAGATACAAAAGAAGAAGTTATTTGATTTGTTTTAAAGTATTAAGAAGATTAGTTTGACAACTAATCTATGAAATTCTTCTAATCAGAATCTTGAGTACATGGTTTTCACCGGACATTTTATAGATAATGATTGAAAGTTGTAGAAGCGTGTTCTCAATTTTGTTCATATACCTCCTCCTCGACCTGGTGTTGAGATTGTGCTGCTATTCATAAGTGTCTAACAGAATGGGGAATTGAGAATAATGTGTTCAATATCTCGGTTGATAATGCTTCAAGTAATGACGCGACAATCAAGATTTTGAGAGAGAATTTAGGAAGAAACAAGAAGCTATTGTGTGGTGGGTAGTTGTTTCACGTGCGGTGCTCGACACACATACTGAATCTTATGGTTCAGGATGGGCTTTCCCAAATTAAGGCCATCATTCAAGACATACATCAGTCTATTACGTATGTCAAGCAATCAAAGTCAGAGTAGTTATGTTTTTTGAGATCACTCAGACGTTGTAGTTGCCACAGCGAAAACTGCAACTTGATTGCAAAACGAGGTGGAATTCTACTTATGAGATGTTGGTACTTGCAATTAAGTACAAGGAGGTGTTTCCAATGTTAGTTTCAATGGATAGTAACTTTACTTGTGCCCCATTAAATGAAGATTGGGAGAAACTTGAGAAAGTGTGTGACGTTTTGGAAGTCTTCAACTTTGCAACTAATGTCATATCAGGGAGTGAGTACCCCATTTCTAACTTATTTTTGCACAAAGTTTGTGATTTAACAGAGTTGCTAGATAAAAAGTGCTCTGATGATGATGATTTCATTCGATCAATGGTGGGAAAGATGAAAGAAAAATTCGACAAATATTGGGGGAATGCAATTTCTTAATGGCAATTGCAGATGTATTGGATCCGAGGATGAAAATGAGGCTGCTGCAATTTGCCTACCCATAATTGTTTCCCCATGAAGAAGCACAAGAAAAAATTGATGAAGTGCAGGCTGCCATGTATGAGATTTATGATGAATATGCGGCGGAAAGTCAATCTTCCAACAGTGAACCACCTGTAGAAATCAGTAAGGTTAAGCGGGTAAATGTACAGCGCCCTAAAAACATACTAGTCCACGGTTCAGTCAATTTGTTAGGACAACTCAAATGGTGCAACATGAGAAATCTAAGTTAGATCGTTATCTGGAATAAGGGTGTTTGATATGGGATGAGGATGATAGTTTTTTTGATGCGTTAGAGTGGTGGAAGGTTAATCAAATGAACTATTGTATTTTATCCATGATGGCTTGTGAAATACTTGCCATTCCAATCACCACGGTCACTTTGGAGGAAACTTTTAGTGCTAGAAGTCGAGTTATTGACACTTATCGATCATCGTTGTCTCCCGATACCTTGCAAGTGCTACTTTGTGGTGGTGAGTGGTGTCGCAATCTCTATGGAGTCAAGAAAAGTTACAAAGTAAGTTTCATACTTCCATAGTCCAATTTATTAAAATTTTGTATTTATTTGGTCAAATATTAACATTATTCAAACTAAAACAATTTGTTTTCCTTGTTGTTGTTTAGATGGATAAGACAAATGAGCAGTTTTGGCTTCCGATCTTATAAAGTTACGTGGAATCTTGATAGATTAGTGATAGTAAATGTTGTACTTTTTATGAGAAATTAATTAGTATTAATATTAATCTATTAGTTAACATGCATGCAATTGTGTAAGTTCTATAGTTTCAGATTCTAAAACTGATATCTTTTTGTTTGCATAACTCATGGTAATTGTAATTTTGCAGTTTGGTTGTGGCTCAATTAGATGGATGGATGGTAATTATATAACCTTGGCTTTTTGTGAATTGTTGGTAGTAAATGCTTCCAAATTTTTTCTGATGCAATTTTTTTTTCTTTCTATTTGGTAGCAAAATGGAATTGCAATATGTTTGGTGCTGGCTGCATGGGTCAAGTGGTTGCAAGAGAAGCTACTGGTCTTATAGGATGGACTTTTTGTTTTATATGGACTTAATTCCATATGCATGTTTCCTTGTATTTTGCTTTGAATGTTGTTTGTGGACCCTTTTTTATATTGATGAAACTAATTTTAGTGCATGCTTAATGGTTTTGCTTTGAATGATGTTTTTTGGGTAAAGGTTTGTTCAATATTGAGCTTGTGTTTTGCTTTCAATGTTGTTTTTAGATGAAAGTTTGTTCAATTTAGATTTTGTGTGGAGTTGATGTCAACCTCTTCGGAGACTGGGGGCTGGTGGGTTTGTGAAGAGTTGTTTTTTCGGCTTTTGGGGTTTGGCTTTTGAGATTAGGTTGATTGTGGCCAAATTGCTTCCTCTTTGGTTGCTTGTTGCCTTGCGGCCAAATGGCTTCCTCTTTGTTTGCTTGTTGCCATGTTTTGTATTAGTATAATGGAGTGCTTCTATAATATTTAGGAGTATGTGTTGTCACTTTTTTAATATGACTATGGGGTGTGATTTGTGAAGTTTAAAACTAGAAGACCAAAACTCTGCGTTTTGGTATAATGACTTAGTATAAATTAGTCGTTCTCTTTGTAACTGAATTTCAGTGAAGTGTACAACTACTTTTTCAACCCTTTTATGTTTTCTCCGTTCCACTCTTAAAGCCGTTCATGGTATCATAGCCTTAGACTAACGTCTAAGGTAATTTTGATCCTTGTTTCTACTAATTCAGCTCTTAGAACAATGGAAATGGATACTGGTTTCACTAATTCAAGCAATTTGAACATTCCTCCTACCTTATCATCAATTTCTGTACAATTGTTGGAGAGGAATTATACCTTTTGGCAATCACAAATTTTACCTGCCCTAACTTCACATGGGCTTGATGGCTTCATGACTGGAGAGAAAAGGTGTCCTTCACTGTTTTTGATTGAAAAAGTAGAAGATTCAGATAAATCAGTGAAAAAGTAAACCCTAGCTACTTCACTTGGAAAAAGGTTGACCAATTTCTAGTTAGTTGGCTTTTATCTACTATTTCAGAGTCCATGTTTTGGCATGTAGATAAGTGCAGTACTTCTTATGAAATTTGGAATCCGTTAGAGTTACATTTTCAGTCTGTATCAAAAGTTAGGACCTTACATTTGAGGAACATGTCACAAAGTACTAAGAAAGACTCTACTAGTATAAGTGAATATGTGTTAAAGATGAAAGAGCTAAGAGATGAGTTAACTTCGAGTGGTGTACATATAAGTGATGAAGAACTTTTACTGTGCATATTGGATGGTTTGGGGTCTAAATATGATGTAGTTGTGGCTAATCTTGTTGCAAACAGTAGTCAAATGACACTGCAAGAAGCACAATTTTTGCTACATAAACATGAAATAAGATTGGAAAAACAGAATAATTCATTTACAAACTTTCATGACCAATTGGCCTCAGCTCTAATGGCTGCTAAACAGAGTTCAAATGAGTCTTCTTTAGCTCCACAAAACAAGTCAGTAGTTATACCAGACATCAATTTCAACACTGATTCCTCTAAGGATTTCAGCCCTTAACCTATGACTAACTTTCCCTTACAACATCAAAATTTTCATGTTTCACAACACTAGATCTTTAATCCTCAACAAAGTCCTATTATTCCTCAATTCTTTGGCAATAATGTGAATCAAGCAAATTTCAGATCTGACCTTCATCCTCAATATCAATCTCATTTTCCAACAAATACTAATAACCCTTAGTTTCTTTCCTCTGCTAATTTCATGTATAATCCTCAAAGAATGAGAGGTCGAGGCAAGGGAAGAGGTTATTTTCGACCAAGACTTATCTGTTAAGTCTATGGCAAAGGAGGGCATTCTGCTCTTCAACGGTATCATAGGTTTGATCATGGTTTTCAAGGCTTTGTCAATTCTAGAACACCTAATCAGCTAACATCAGAACGTTCTATTTAGAATCAAACTAATGATGCAGCTCAAGCCTTGTTGACTAGTATTATGATAGGTCAATCAGTACAGAATTCTGCCCCTATGTCTCATAATCTTGTCTATTCTAGCTATGTTGGACCAAGTCAATCTCAACAAAATATGGCTTATCATCCTAGATTTCCTATTAATTCTACCTCTGGCCCATTTTCTACTTAAGTTCATGGAAGGGGATACTTATCTTCAGTAGCAAACTCTCAAAACATACTAGTTGCCACTCCTTAGGTCCTTATTGATCAAACCTGGTATGTGGATTCAGGGGCCACCAATCATATGATTGCTAATGCAAACCAACTTAGTACTTAAGGACAACTATCAAGGAGGTTCTACAGTTCAGGTTGGGAATGGCCAAAGTGTGTCTGTCACTCACACAAGTGAGTCTTTTCTGCCTTTTAACACTTGTCCTCGGTTATTGCATCTTAAGAAAATGTTGTGTATTCCCCATATTGCAAAAAAAAATTACTAAGTATTTCCTAGATAACTAGAGATAATGCTGTAATTGTGGAATTTCATTGTGATCATTATCTTATAAAGGATAAGTTCACCAAGAATGTGCTACTCTGAGGATTCCTAAAGGATGGATTATACCTATTACAAGTATCACTTCCTACTGTTGGTTCTGCCTTTATCTCATCCTCAGATCAACAAACTATCTCTGCACCTGTTGTTTCTATGCCTCCTTTGACTTACATCATCTCTTCATAAGTACAATAAACCCACATGTTCTGCTTCTGTTTTTTCTAGTACTAATAAAGTTTCTATAAATAATAGTGATTGTCCTACAACACTTGTTAGTTCAACTACATGTATAGCTCCTAATGATTGTAATGTAAAAAGTTGGCTTACTAGCTTATGGCATGCCAGATTGGGTTATCCACATGAAAATAATCTGAAGTTTGTAATGAACAAAGTCAATGTAGCTGGTTCTTTTGGAAATAAAATGTCTTTTTGTGAAGCTTGTCAATTTGGCAAAATACAACAAGCCTTTTTTCCTTTGTCATCATCTAACACTAAGGGTTCTCTTGAATTAGTTTATTCTGACTTATGGGGTCCTACGCCAATCTGTTCCTCTGAAGGATTTAAGTATTATATGCTATTTGTAGATCACTTCAGTAGGTACATGTGGATTTTTCCTCTAAAACTAAAATCTGAGGCCTTTACTGTTTTTAAGCATTTTCATAGTTTGGTTGAGAAACAATTTGATGTTAAATTGAAGAGTCTACAAATTGATTGGGGTGGAGAATTTAGGTCCTTTACTGGTTATTTGCAAGAGCATGGGATTGTGTTTAGACAATGTTGTCCTTATCTCTATCAACAAAATGGAAGGGTAGAGAGAAAGCATAGAACAATTATTGAATTTGGATTAACTCTACTAGCTCATGATGCCATGCCTCCTTGCTTTAGGTGGCAAGCTTTCTATACAACAGCCTTTATAGTCAACATCTTCTTTTATTGAAAATTCTTCTCCATTCCAGAAACTATTTCAATAGGAGCCCATTTATATTAACTTTAAGGTCTTTGGATGCTATTGTTACCCATACATCAGACCCTATCAGAGACATAAATTCTCCTATCACACTGAAGCATGTGTGTTTCTAGGTTATAGCTTCTCTCATAAAGGGTACAAGTGTTTATCTTCTTCAGGAAAGTTATGCATTGTCAAGCAAGCTAAATTCAATGAGTTTGAATTTCCTTTTAAGAGTGGTTTTAACTATCATTTGTTTAAGGATGTTGACCTTGCAGGGTTGTCTTCAAAACTTAAATCAGGAGACTCCTCTTCATCTTGGACTCTACCTCATTGTATTGATCCTGAGTTACTAGCTGGTGATGTTCTTTTAAACTCGGCTGTTTCTCCTGTCTCGAGTCCTTCTGCTATCCCTCCTACTCTCAATCCTTTTGTAGAAAATTATGAACATGAGTATACAATACAACCAGAACCTCCAATCTATAGGATTGTTTTAATAGCACTTCTAATCGTTCTCCTAGTCCTATTCTCACAACTGAAGTGCCTAGTTCAGAACCTCAATTTTGCTCTAATGATGATTCTTCATGAACTCTTTTACCTGGTGATTTACCTAGAAATATTCATTTAGAAGTTGTCTTGCCTCTCACCAAACCTCAACATTCATCTTCTACTAGTAATAGTCATCCTATAAGCACTCGATCTAAGAGTCAGTCTCAGCACACTACAGGTCATGCTTTGCTTTCTACCTAACAAATTTTGTTTGAACCAAAGACTCCCTCTGAAGCATTGAAAGTTCCAGAGTGGAGGGCAACCATGAATGATGAGTTTTAAACTTTTTTGTGGAATAGAACTTGGGATTTAGTTCCTCACTCATCAAGAATGAACATAGTAAGCTACAAGTAGGTTTTTAAAACTAAACTCAAGTCTGATGGGACTCTACAAAAGTACAAAGCAAGGATGGTTGCTAAGGGTTTTCAACAAACTTAAGGCCTAAATTACCTTGACACATTTTCTCCTGTTATTAAGCTTGGCACCATTAGGATCATGTTGTCTTTGGCTATTCATCATTAGTGGGATATACATCAAATTGACATTAATAATGCTTTCCTAAATGGTGATCTCACTGAAACAATTTGCATGATGCAGCCTGAAGGGTTTTTTGATGTTGTTTATCCTTAACATATTTGCAAGCTCAACAAAGCCTTATATGGGCTAAAACAAGCTCAAGCTTGGTTTGACAAATTGAAAACAACTTTAGTTGCCTAGGGATTCATCAATTCAGTTTCAGACCCTAGTCTCTTCTTCTTCAAACAAGGCAATCAAGTCATCTATCTATTGGTGTATGTGGATAATATCCTTGTCATAGGTACTAATTCTGCACCTATAGCTCAAATAATTAAAGATCTGAACTAGAAATTTGCTATTAAGCATCTCGGATCCTTGTAATATTTTCTTGGTTTTGAGGTCTAAAGAAATTATTCAGCTTTGTTACTTACTCACTCTAAATATGCTCAGGATTTGTTAATTAGAGCTAGTATGTTTGAATGTAAACCTTGTAATACACCAATGGCCACAGGTGTCAAACTAGGCAAAGAAGATAATGCCTTCTTTGAAAAACCTTCTCTCTACAGAAGTGTTGTAGGAGGCCTGCAGTATCTCACTCTTTTTGGACTTGATTTAGCCTTCTCAGTCAATCGATTGAGTCAGTTTCTTCAAGCTCCTACCATTGCCCATTGGATTGCCTGCAAAAGAGTTCTTCGGTATATCAAAGGCACTTTGCAACATGTGATGTTGTTTAAGAAAACTCAGATTTTATACTTGAAGGGTATGCTGACGTTGATTAGGCTAGTGATGTGGGTGATAGACGATCTACAAGTGGTTATAGCATATCTTTTTTGGGGGCAACTTAGTGCAACGGAGTTCTAGAAAGCAAAAGGTGGCTTCCTTGTCTTCCACATAAGCTTAATATAGAGCTTTTAGTCAAGCAGATGTTAGTGTATGCCCTAGGAACCAATCGTGTTATCGGTTTTAGGGTATTATATCTTGTAAATACTCTTTTTGGGAATGGAAGAAAGAGTTCTAATTTCACATGTTGTTTACTGCTTCATTTATACTATTTATAATGCATGTGAAATGTCCGGATGATACGAATCTTTTGAAGATCAAATCACGAAGCATTCCCTACGTAAGTAATGTTAATTGGGCAATAACATTGCATAATAGGCATGTTGAATTCCTCCATTGAATATCATGTGATGGTATTAGTGTGGGTGATTATAAGAGGTATACCACTAGGGCTTTAGCATGGATAAAAGGGTTGGTGAACTATTTATCGAATATGACCGATGAATCATATGGACATTTAGAATGTGGTCAATGATACATCGTAGGTTCGTACTAGTGTACCACTAATCCTTAGACTTGAGACATCACAGTTGGACTCGACATAAGATGCATATAATTCATATGGTATATATACACAAGACTAGTCATGTTTTGTGTAAGAAGCCGGTTTGGTCATATGTTATTCATGTACGACGACAAGTGATGGTCAAGATGGGATCTGTTGAGTCGAAATAGTTTGGTCCCGAGTTCCCAAACGAATGTCAATAAACATTGGAAAAAAGAAATCTCTAGCTAGAGTACAAAATAGTCATATGAAAAGGAGTTTCATGATGACATGTTCCATTGTATTGATTGACAATTCGGATAAAGATTAAGTTAAGGGTTTTGAGTGACATACCATGAACCTATATTTAATCGGGATTAGACGACGGAGGGATTTTACTACATAGAACGTCTGATTGGGAAAAAGGTTCATTGGAGTTTAACTTCATTGTGGCTTAGGGGTTATGGAGCATTGCTAGATGCCTACCATGATTGATGGGAGTTTCAATCATAAAGAGTTATGACAAAACATATCAAATTATGATATTGGGCCCACGGCTAGGTTACAGTGAACCTAAATGGTCACACCTAAAAACCAAGTATGAGAAGAGGGAGTAATACATATCGTTAAAGGTTAATGATGTTCAAATGTAAACGTGTGCATCCGAATTTATGTATTGGTGAGAAATGATTACTCATGAGAAGCTAGCACTTACCAAGGGTAATAATATAATTTGGTCATTATTGGATTAGATTCAATGATGGACTAAAATATATTATTGAATTGGATTCAATAATGGGTTAAATATTAAACGGGATTATTTTATATGCCTTGATTATAAATTTGTTTAAATCAAGGATTTAATATTAAAGAGTTAATATTAAATTGAAATTGTTTCAAGGACTTATGATCAATAATGATTTAATAGTAAGAGTTAATATTAAATTGAAATTATTTCAAGAACTTGAAAATAATATTGAATTTGTATTAAGCGTTAATATAGGATTCATATTAATTCAAGGACTTGAGAACAATTTTAAAAATGGTCCTTGTGTATAAATAAGTGATATTCCCAAATTTAATCTAATTTTTCATTTGGATTGAAAATCTCTCTCTTGAGCTTTCATGGTCAGCTCTCTTTTCTTCATCTTGGAGTGGACTTTACTTTGAGGATTTTCATCAAATTTATTGAAGATCTTAAACTCATTTTCAAGTTACAAAAATTGTAAAGCATAAAAGGTAACAATTTCACCCTTTTAGTTTCAATAACATGTCATATGACCTTATACCTTGTTTTATACCAATTTTACCCTTTCTAAGCATGAATTCTTACAGCAGCTACTGAATTTGTTTGACTTCAACATTTATTTCGAAAACTTGGTGTAACCATTAACAAAACCCCTGTTTTGTGGTGTGATAATATGAGTGCTGGAGCTCTTTCATCCAACCATGTGTTCCATGCAAGAACAAAGCACATTGAGATAGATGTGCATTATGTGAGAGAGTTAGCTGCTGAGAAGAGGTTAGTGGTCCAATATGTTGGCACAGAATATCAGATTGTAGATATTCTAACCAAGGCACTGCTTGGGAACAAATTGCAGTTTCTAAAAGAGAAACTGAATGTCACTTCTGAGGTGGACAACAATTTCAGCTTGATCAATGGGGAAGCAGAAGATTCTGCAACAAAAATTTTGTCCATTTCAAGTCTAAACACTGAAGTAGACCTAAAGCATTAAACCACAAAGTATTCTAATTGTGGTTCAACCTTAAGTCTAGCTTTAAGTCTTTCAAATTAAGTTGTCGAGTTTCAAATTGATGAAGTTGCTGCTGAATTTCATCAATTGCTACTAATTTCTTACAAATTGATGAGTTGATGAGTTCTTAAGGAATGGTTTGTATACTCAGTTACTAATGATTACTGATTAGTTTGCTTATTGTCGATTGGTGTGCTTTGTTGCTGATCTTTGACAATGCTGAGTGAAACATTGAGAAATATTGGACATTGTTGGTGATCTCATATTGATACTATAATGAGTTGTTATGAGGTTCAGTTTGTGGGAAAATGTTGGATTAAAGGTCTAGTATATGGTCTAGTTTAAGGGAGCATATTAATATGGTGAAGTGTTTCTATAATAATGGTTTGTTATACAATCCAGTTTAAGGGAGAATATTAGTATAATGGGATGTTTCTGTAATATTTAGGAGTATGTGTTGTCACTTTTGTAATATGAATATGGGGTGTCTTTTGTAAAGTTTAAAACTAGAAGACCAAAACTCTGCGTTTTGGTATAACAGCTTAGTATAAATTAGCCGTTCTCTTTGTAACTGAATTTCAGTGAAGTATACAACTACTTTTTCAGCTCTTTTCTGTTTTCTCTCTTCCACTCTTAAAGTCATTCATTTTGTGTGCAGGTGGTTGGAGAGGGACAATAGGTTGGGTGGGTGCTTGATGTTGCTCTCTTTGGTTGTTCTCTTTAAGGGTGAGTCATTATAGATTCTTAAAATTTTCCTTAATATGACCTGTTCTTTACTCGTTTTGTCTCAATTCTTTGAATAAACTCTGAGTTCTGAGTAATTTTAGTGTTTAAGATACTTTGATTTTGAACACTTTGTAATCTGCAACTTTATTGAGCAGGTGACAAGCAGAGTCACTTACTGTAGTCATGAATTTTATGAATTTGTTCCTCAAAGAACATGTGCTTATATCAGCCAGCATGATCTTCATCATGGTGAGTTGGAGCTAAATACTGTGATAGATTCTTGGATTTGATATCTGTGGTGATATTATGGTAGGTAATGACATGAGAAGAGGCATATCAAGTGGGAAAAAGAAGTGTGTTACTACAGGTATGTAAATTGTAGTTGATAAGATTAAAAATGCATTATAAATGTTGACAGTTCCACATTTAATCATGTACAACATTTTAACAAATGGTAAATTGTATAAATGTAAGAGAAATGTTGGTTGTACTTGCCAAAGCTCTTTTCATGGATGAGATATCAATTGGCCTGAATAGCTCAACAACTTTCCAGATTGTCAGATACATGAGGCCAAGGGATAATGTCTACCAAGGTCCAAGGGATAATGTACTATAATTCTTTGAAAGTGTAGCCTTTAAGTGCCCTGAAAGGAAAGGAACAGTAGATTTCCTACAAGGAATGGCAAAATTCTTTGAAAATTAATTTTTGCATGCTATTTTGGAGTTGTGTAGGAAAAGACTACTGGGAGCTGAATACCAAAAAGGTGTAGAATTATATCAAGTTTTTCATTGGAGAGAGATTTTAATTGAATGATTGCATTCTGTTTCATTTTTCGTTTTATCATATTATGAGCATTTTTGCATTTCAATTTTGGTTTGTTATGAGAATATCAACTATTATTGTTAATGGGTTGATTTTTTGCCTGAGTGAACAGTAGAAGACATAAGTAGTTTACATTTAGTTTTGCAGGTTTAACCGAGCTTGGCTCGGCTTGGCTCGGCTAGTGCTTAGATCAAGCCGAGCTGAGCTCGAGCTAAACATTTTCCTTATTGAGCCAAGCTTGAGCTCACCAGTTGAGCTTGACGAGCTTGAGCATGAGCTTAAGCCAACCACTACTCGGCTCGGCTCAGCTCGTATGCACCCCTACACACAATCCTCTAGTTCATGCCCTTATAATTTCTAGAGTAAACGACATGTTCCCACCCAAGGTTTGGAGAAATGGAAAGTTTCTACCCTTGGTTTAAAAAATTCTAGATTCCTACCCTTAAATTAACAAAAAATCAATGTAATGGTCAAAGGGTAAAATGGTCATTTTCACTACATTAAGGCTGGTGAGGGGGTTGGCTAGGGAAATTTCACAAACATTTGGTGTGCACAGATGAGGAGGAAAATGGCAAGTCATCGACGGTTGGAAAATCGGCTAGAAAAGACACCCAAACAGCAAAAACACTCCCAAACAATCCATCACTCCAAAGAGACTACCAAGTCACCCAATCAACCAAAAAAACTCCAACTTCAACCCAAACTCACAAAATCGTGCAAGAAAACCTAGGAGAGGTCGCAGATGATTGGGAGGCTAACTCGGTCGAAAATGTTGGAGCTTTTGAAGAAGAGAGGCCGATGAGTCTATGGGTGGTGAGAAATTGGATTTTGGTGGTCAAGTTTGGTAAAAAATGGAGGGACGATTTTGCGAATCACAAATCGGCCAAAATCTGGGGATTGGCATGGTCGGTGGGGGTCAGTATCAAGAATTTTGGTGTGTGAGGCATGGTGATGAGGATGGTGGTAGCGGGGAAAGCCGCCGTCGTTGAAAAATAGCGGAAAAAGAAGGTGGAACTTGCCATGTTGCCAAACCTTGGATGGGAACATGTCTTTTACTCATATTTTCTACAATAAACTAGCATGTTAGGGGTTTCATCATTTTACCTATTTAATTGCATGAGGGAAAAATATTAGATTTGCTTCCGCTTAACTTTGATGATTGTTTGATTGAGTTTATGTCTTTTTCCTAACAAAACTTCTCTAAAAAAGTTTGTTAAAAATTTGGTGTCTTGGTTTGACCCAAACCAAGCAATAAACCACCAATCAAATAAGCTAATTAAACAAGACAACCCCAACCAAAATGAAGACACCAAATTTTTAATGTGGAAAACCTTTCAAGGTAAAAGGAAAACCACAAGGCGACGGCAAAACACCTACATATAACTTTCACTATCAAAGAATGGGTTACAACAAAGTTTCTTTCCCAGAGAAGCCTAGGGTCCTACAATCAACAAGTTTTTTTACTCAAAAGTAGGTAACAACACAATCATCAAACAAAAAGTTGCAGTCCCTCATCAATAAAGCAAAATCAGAGAAAAATAATGATCCAAACAGTTAGATGTGAAGCTTAACCACCATTAACAACATATTGAAATTTCGTCAAAATCAGAAGAAGTTTCATCGTTGAATTTTGAGCACTTAAAGCTAAAAAACCTATTTTCTCTTTTCCTTTTTCTCTTTCTTTCTATTATTTCAATTTTCTTTTCGTTTTCCATTCACTTTTTAAAAGTGGTGGTCCAAGAACACCAATTTGTTTTTTTCTTTTTTCTTTTCTTAAACTGTGCGGTTTAAAAGCCAATTTTGTGTCCAAACACAACCGTTGGGTGGACAGCCCAACTAGAGTTGGGCAAAAAGCTCGGGCCAAAAAACCAATCCTATGACTGTTCCTTGGGAGGGTGACTGGAGGCTTGGGCCCAATTAATTTCAAAACCCCTTTGACCCAATTACCAAAACCCTCTTGACAAATAACCAAAACCCCTTATAATATATGAAATACATAATAAATTTAGGAGTTAAAAATAACTTTACAATTAGGGTCCTAAACAGGCTAGGTTCAGACATGGGACTGGTCTGGATCCTCACAAAAGTGAAAAGTCGAAGATCGATTTGAGCCAATTTGGGCCCTAGCCTAAGACTACCAGGCCCAACTTTTGCCCACCTCTAAGCCTAACAAATCAATAACAAGTTAGACTACATTCAACATCATAGTCTATGTAAGACAATTGACACATAGCATTCCAGTTATGCATAGACCTGGCAAAACGGGTCTAGACCCGCGGGTCGGCTCGTACCCAGGTAAAAAATATAGGGTACGGGTCCAATATATTAAACCTATTTTTCTAGACCCGTACTCAACCCGTATAACTGATAGGTTATATGGGTGAACCCGCAGGTACCCGTTTTTGCAAATCCCTAACCCCCTAACTCACTAACTCTATCCCACCTTTCAATCTTCAACAAAACAATTCTCTCCCGCCTCTCAATCTCTCATTAGTCAACTAAGTACCTCCCTCTTTGCCATCTTCGATTAATCGTCAGTCATCAGTGCAGCAGTACCTCACCTGATTCATTCATCCCGTCCATCATTCCTATTCCTAGTACCATAGTCGCCGGTCACCCTTACTCATCCTCGTCGGCTGGTCATCTCCTCTTTCTCACATCGTCGGGACTCAGGCATCGGCTCGTCATCTCTCAAACTCCGATTCTTGGAGCTCTCCTATTACCTTAGTAAGCTCATTTCCTATGACAGAGAATGTGTTTCAGGTTTTGAGTTTCAGCTCGTAGATCTGTGACGGAGAATGTGTTTCTACACATTTCCTGTACTTTGCCTTGGTTTTTCTTTTTTTTTTCTTTCAAATTTTGTGTATTTGTTTTTGTTTTTTTGACACATTTTGTGTTTTCTTTTTTGTTTGAATGGTTAATGTAGGTTACTACATATTTTTACTCTCGTTTGATTTTGTATTTATTGAAGAATTGGATGCTAAAAGTTGAAGAATTGTTCTATTTATTGATTTTGTATTTTAATTTTTGTTTGTGAGATTAAAATTGTTTACACTTATATTGTTGTTTGCTTGAGCTTTCCCTATATGTCGATCTGCGTAGAGTTGTTTTCGTTGAGTGTGTTTGTGTTGGGCTGCATTTGCAGGTATGGAATACCGAAGTTTTATCTATGCTTGATTAGCTATTTGTGTACATCTATTGAACATGCCGATGTTGAAGGACATATTACCCCCTGTGAAACAAAATAATCCCTCTTTTTATGACCATGCTAGTGATCCATGGTTTAAGAATAGATATAGTTCATCTGAGGAGGAAAGATCCCATGAGATTCGTGTTTAAAAATCGATATGGTTCATCTGTGTGGATTTTTGTTTTTGTGATCTTTGATAAAGGCCTTCTACCTATTTGTCATTTTGTCTTATTACTTTATTAGTTTCATGTCTCTAGCTATATGACTTTGGTGATAAAATAATTTGTTACAAAATTATAAGAATACTTGTTCTTGTCTTCTATAGCTTGGTCTTGGAACAAAATGAGTATTCTTATGAGAGATGCCACCATTGTTATAGGACAATTGAGTTCACTTTTGATGCCAATTTCTTTTGGAATATCGATCCTTTCTTGGAAATTATAGCTTTACATGGTCCTATATATCTTAGAAATCTAGATTGTAAATTCTAAGGCTTTGCCTTGAAGGACTTGACATAGTGAAAAACAATTCTAGCAACAGGCATAATCTCATCAAAATTATCAAGCTATGTCATAGAAATAGAAGCTCATGTTCATGTTCTATGGAACTTGCTGTGAATTTTTAAAAATAATTTTAGGAATAAAACTGTTGGGAAATCCCAAAGGAAATTTTGGTAGCAGTCACCACAATTTTTCTTTGCATAAAATGTGTCAAAATAGGCCTAAATGTATTTGGTATGCTCGCTTTTCTCTGTTTGTTGGTTCATTCTAGAGTTCTACAAGATTTTTCTCTTTGTATGTGCCTTCACATGACCAAGAAACCAAAGTTGACAGTTTATCTATGTGCCTTCAATGCTAGTGGAAAAGAAATAGAACAATTTTATACAAAGAAGAAATATATAGTTAATCATCAATTAATATATAGTTAATCCATTATCAAATAATATATAGTTAATCATCAATTAATAAATAGTTAATCCATTATCAATTAATATATAATTCCATTGACATTGAACTCTTTGTCATTGTCAATTAATATATAGTTAATCCATTATCAATTAATATATAGTTAATCATCAATTAAAAAGCTCTTTAGCATTTCCTCGAAATCATGCTCCATTATCAAAGTTCAATAAATAGAAACATATATATAGACACGCATGTAGTAGTTACTAACTTGAATAGATTTTTTAATAGAGAAACATATATTCTCTCTTTCTTTTCCCAATCATTTTTACATTGATTTAGATTAATATAAATACTTGATAATTGAATCGGTTGTTGAAACAAGTGTTAACTATTGATAATGCATGCTAATATAAATGTTAGTTTAGATTAATTTTATTCTGGTTATGGTGTCCTTGATGTTTGTTTCTTTATTTTATTGTATTATCCTTTGAGTGTGTGTGAGAGAATACATATATATACATATATATATGTATGTATATATATATATATATATAGAATCCGTCATGTCAATGCTTGAGACTACAATATATATATATATATATATATATATATATATATATATATATATATATATATATATATATATATATATATATATATATATATATATATTATATATATATATATATATATATATATGTATGTATGTATGTACATATATATATATATATATGTATGTATATATATATATATATATATATATATATATATATATATGTATATATATATATATATATATATATATATATATATATATATATATATTGTAGTCTCAAGCATTGACATGACGGATTCTGAAACTATTGATACAGATATGGTTAACGTGAGAGCAAGTGACGATGCTTCTAGGGTAATACCACCTCCTTCTAATTTTAGTATTCCTACAACTAGTTCTAGAAATAAATGTAAAACATCAGAAGTTTGGAATTATTTTGAGACATATGTTGATGAGAATAAGAATGAGAAGGCTAGGTATAAGGCATGCAATAAATCTTATGCATATGGTAGTGCCACACGTGAGACTAAAAATTTGAAGCGTCATATGGGAAATTGTCCAAAACGTGCCAACCACGATGTAGGGCAATTATTGATTGATCATGATTATAGATTACAAAGTAGAAAGATTAGTCAACAGACTTATCGTGAATATATGGCCTTATCAATTATTCAACATAACTATCCATATTCATATGTGGAGAATCAAGGAACTAGGAGAGTCTTTTCATATGTGTGTAAGGAGCTTATGCATTATTCTAGGAACACTGCTAAGGCGGATTGCTTAAAAATATATGAAAGGATGAAGAAAAAAACTAAGCTTGAATTAGGGAGTCTTACAAGTAGAATATGCTTAACTTCTGATGTTTGGACTTCTGGTACAACTGAGTGATATATTTCTTTGACAGCTTATTATATAGATGAGGATTGGGAGTTACAAAATAAAATACTGAACTTTTGCCATATTCTTCCTCCACACTCAGGAGTTGTTTTGGCAGATAATATTATGAATTTCTTGCAAGAGTAGGGAATTGAAAAGAAAGTTTTCTCAATTACTTTGGATAATGCAATTAGTAGTAATGATAGGATGGAGGATATCTTGAGGAACCAGCTTTGTGTGCAAAATGCTTTGTTATGTAGAGGTGAATTTTTCCATGTGTGATATTCTGCACATATTTTGAATCTTATTGTTCAAGAAGGGTTAAAAGCTACTAGTGTCGTTTTGAATAAGATTCGAGATAGTGTGAAATATATTAAAGCAACTGAGGCTAGGAGAATCAAGTTTGAAGAACTTGTTGAACAAATGGGAGTGGAAAGCTCAATGGGGTTGAGATTGGATGTTTCCACTAGATGGAATTCGACATTTTTAATGCTTGAAACGGCGTTAATATTTCATCCTGTGTTTGTGGCTTTATCAACAATAGATCTCAGTTATAAATTTTGTCCATCAGATGAAGAATGGGATATGGGGCCAGGATATGCAAGTTCTTGAAACCATTTTATGATATTACAACTTTATTCTCGAGTTCTAAATATCCTACAACAAACTTGTACCTGAAATGTGTGTGGGAAATTCAGTTATGTTTAATTGAAGAGATGATGAGTGAGGATGAAGTTGTTAGGAGCATGGCGGAACAAATGATCCCAAAATTTACAAAATATTGGGATTCTTATAGTTTTGTGTTGAAGATTGCAACTATTCTTGACCCACGTCTCAAGTTTCAGTTTGTAGAGTATGCTTTCAACAAAGTTTATGATTCAACTACTGCCACATGGAAGTTGGAGGTTGTTAAGAATAACTTGCAAAAGCTTTTTCAAACTTACAAGGCTAAATGTTCTAAAGAAGTTCTTGTCTCACCTTCAGTTGTTTCTCCTACGAGTAGTTCTACTTCTAGTGCGTGTAGATCATTCTTCTGTAAGTCACTATACTTTTTAGTTTTTATATTCTTATGATAAATAAAAGTATTGTTTATTGTTTAATTTTAACTTTTGACACTTAACTGTTTAAATGATGCAGGATTTTGACAACTATGCGAGTGTTTTCATTTCCACTAAGAAATCTGAATTAGATCTTTATTTGGAAGAGATGAGGTTTGATCGCTTCAAATATCAGAATTTAGATATCCTCGATCATTGGAAGAACAATCGTGATCGTTATCTGGTACTTACCATGATGGCTCATGATATCATGGCAATACCAATAACATCCGTTGCCTCGAAGTCCGCTTTTAGTATTGACAGTAAAGTGCTCAACAAATATCGAAGCTCACTTCGACCAAAAAATGCAAAATCTTTGATATGCACTCGAACTTGGCTATATGGATATGAGTTTACAGGTAACATGTTAACATAATATTTCATATATTTTATTATTTACATTTATTAATATTTGTATTTGATCATTGTTTTGTAGATGATGAGGTGAATGATGATTCGGATGATGATCTTGATGTGCCATTAACTAATCTCGGGACTATGGAATCAAGAGACTCTATCACCCCCACTGTGGGATGAACATTTGTTGTCCTAAGAATGTTTTTTGTTGAATATTGGATTATGTATTTGTTTATTTTAGTTGGTATTTATAGTTTATTGACTTGTTTTGTTTGTTTATGTGTAATTGTGTATTAGTGATTATGTATTTGTTTATTTTGGTTGGTATTTGTAGTTTTGTATTATATGTTATTGTCTTTTTATGTGTTATTTGTTTATTTTGGTTCCTATTTGTTTATATTCTAAATTGAATTGAATTTAGAGTAGTTGATTAGGGGGTGTAAATGTAAAAAATTAAAACTGTAGGAATTTTGGGGGTGTAACTCATAATTGAAAATTGTTAGGGGTGAAACTATAAAACTAAAACTTTTAGAGAGAAAAAACGGGTATCCACGGGTCCACCCATACCCGTATAGGGCAAGGTATGGGTCCAATATTTTGGACCCGTATTGGGCCTGTACCTGTGAAGACTTGACCCGTAACCGACCCACCCACCCGTTTTGCCAGGTCTAGTTATGCATTTGCAAACAAGTGTTCCATGTTTTGGCTCTAGTGGTGACTTGAAAAGTTGAAATGAAAGCTGGCTCTTCTGCTCTTCCTTCGATGGCTCTATTTGCTTACTTCTCACTTCTAAGGTCCCAAACTCTAATCTTAGTTACTACTATCCTTCTCTAGACTATGTATTCGACCTCTCTTTGCAATCCAAGATTTGAGCTTCAAATTATTTTTTCTAGATTGTGGAACATGTTTTAATCGTAATCACTTATGGATGTAGTTGTGATAGGGTTGAATAGGTGTAGCTTGGTTTCTGCTTCCTTATATATGAAACGCTGAGTGTAAGCTTCTATTTCTGAAATCCAAATTTTATATGAGTAGTTTTAAGTTTAGCCATTACTTTGCTAAATAAGATGTGGTGCAATCTGGAGATGGGCTTTGACTTGGTTCTAGGTAGTAACAAGGTTAGAAGGGGCGCTGAATAGGAAACTAAGGTCTTTTCAGAGATACACAACATGAACAGTTATGATAATTTCTTGGGGTTTTACCAATTTTACATGGATAAATTGCTTACAGCAAGGGTCAATATGGCATAAAACAGGTATTTGAGCTAAAACCCCTTATTAGTATAAACACTTCCTGAGCTTGTAACAGGGAAACTGTTAAAGGGGAATCAGTGGTCTCAAAATCTGATTAAATATGTACTTATATTTGTCAGGAAAGGAAGTGGATGCATTAACAATGGTTAGTATATTTTGATTTGGCTTCAATGTGGATGTTACAGTCGCTATTTTAACTAAATAGGACAAGAATTTTGGTAACCAATGGCAGAAACGGTCGGGATCAGGAAAAACAAGAAGCTATATAACTATCTCTACATGTATAAAGAGAAAAGAGAAATCTTTTATAACTCTATCAAAATAAAATCATTTTAGATTATATTAAAAAAAATTAATAGTAAATGTTTAAATCAAGAAATTGTGTCCTTGATTCCCAAATGTGGATGGGGCATGTGTGTGTGTGTGTGGCAATAATGAGACTGTGGAAAGATCTTCCAACAACTTTTTTTCTATAAATTATGTCCTTCTAGGACTCATCCGTCCATTAATAACTCCATACTTAAACCCTATTATATTGAGGCCAAAAGCACAAAGTGAAATATATAGTGTAAGGAAGGTTCAAGGGCACCTATTTTTTTTACACAAAATATGACACAATTTTTAAGTTACTAGATGTAAGCACTTTGGATAGCTGAGACTCATTTCAACTTGACAAGTGAAATCAGTCATTGCTTTTCAACAGAGTCGTTCAACGCTATGTTAATTTTATTGTATTATTTGTGTCCTTAGTCAGAATAATACTGAAGCTACGGACGTTTCTAGAATGGCCACCATATGTGATCATATGATTCTCACTATCAAGATTTGAAACAATTGATACCCTCGTCACGATTCTACCATCTTAAGGATATATATCATTACATATAACTATAATTTACATGATATAGAAGAATATGTCTTTTATTGATAAATAAATATTTATTACAGAGTCAATCTTACAATAATTGATTGACTCTAAGACACCTACTCTAACAGTATGTATGTGTGTGGCAATAATGAAACTGTGGAAAGATCTTCCAACAAATTTTTTTCTATAAATTATGTCCTTTTAGGACTCATCCGTCAATTAATAACTCCACACTTAAACCCTATTATATTGAGGCCAAAAGCACAAAGTGAAATATATAGTGTGAGGAAGATTCAAGGGCACCTATTTTTTTACACAAAATATGTCACAATTTTTAAGTTACCAGATGTAAGCACTTTGGATAGTTGAGATTCATTTCAACTTGCATATTTAATGTACACCATAAATGACACAATTTAAATTCGATCTCAAGCAGTCAAATCCTTTAATCTTATTACTCAAAACTTGTGTGGAAAAAATAGGCATCTGAAACCTAACCACACACGTATATTTGAATATTATTAAGAGTGATGCTATTTGGCCCCACACAATTTATCTTTCAAGACTTCCAATTCTAAGTTTACCACATTAAAATTTTTTAGCATATACAAATGTCTTTATAGACTCCACCTACTTCCGAAAATACCTTATTATTTATATTTATACTACCCACATATGTATTATAAATTTCCAATCCATATATTTTTTTTTTTACATATATTTCATCGTTTATTTTTAGTCAATATCATCAAATGCATCATTTAACATGTATTCAACCACTTAAAAGGATTTTGTATCAGTACACGCTATGTCTGATTTCGTCTTACACAAAGTTGTTTTTATCATTAAGCAAGGAAACAATTTCAAGTATCCTATAAAGTAATTTGTTTTTATCATTGGCCTTTGAAAACAATTTCACACACCAAAAAAAATTGCTTTTCATATTATAAACAAATCAAAAAAATTTAAATATAAATTTAATTGGCTAGTCTTTCTAATTGTGCATATTAGTTAGTTAATGTCACTATAAAATTTATAAATTACATCATATATCAACCCAACAAGAGATTTTTTTTTTTTTTTTTTTTTTTTTTTTTTATCACCAGAGGTATTTGGGTCAGTTTGCATGTACCTCAACTAATCTTTTGGGACCCTAGAATTGTTGACCGGGTAAAAACCCTAGTGATCACCCATATTAGTGCCTAGGGAGACTTAAACACAAGAACTTATGAAACCTCCTCTTGCCCTTTTACCATCTGGCAAATATGAAGTCATAAAATGGTAAAAATCAAAATCAAAAACTCTTTTATACTAAAATATGACGAAAACAAGTATTATCAAATTAAATAGCAATTAAGTATAATTCTTTCATGTCTTATTTAGTAATTTTAATAAGAGATAATATTGTAAATAAAATAATAATAATAATTAGGTCTGAAAATATAAAATATGGGGGGCGAATAACATCACTCTAAGGTTGCGTTTGGTTCGAGGTGATATAAGATTAATCATGTAATCTTTGTTTAATTTTCAAGATTCCCTCGTTTGGTTGTCAAGTAATAAAATATTACGTAATTTTTTATTGTAAATAGTGTTTACTGTTGGTAATATTAGGAGTAATCAGATTACCTTCCCAATGGGTGTTAATTCAGATTACTAAGGTAATATTAATTTTGACCCTATTTTGCCCTTAATCTTTTATCATTTAGGACACATTTGCCCTCATATGTCTACCAAATAACAATTACCCAGACCTCTTATATTTGAAAATATAGCTAAAACACCCCAGCCACAAAAAGTTTAAAAGTTAACAAAATACCTCCACCACCCAAGAGAACAAGCACCGCTAGCCACCACCGTTGGCCGTCGGCAAAAGTCATCGTATCGAGGCAAGACCGACGGAATCTTGCCGGTTGTGTGCCAAAAACGATCAGATCTAGCTGTTTCACGACCAAAGATGTGGCTGTGAAATGTCATATATCTGGTT
The DNA here is from genome assembly GCA_026225825.1 of Pistacia integerrima. Classification (NCBI taxonomy): domain Eukaryota; kingdom Viridiplantae; phylum Streptophyta; class Magnoliopsida; order Sapindales; family Anacardiaceae; genus Pistacia; species Pistacia integerrima. The sequence goes on from CM047739.1 coordinate 17,620,312, forward strand.
ATGAAAAGACCAGATCTTTGGCCGTGAAACAACCATATTCATGGCCAGATCTAGCCCATGGCCGAATTAGGCCTTACCGGCACACGACCAACCAAATATGGCCTGCCTTGTACGCCTATTACAACGTCACCAAAGAAGTGGTGGCATTGTCATATAGGCAGTGGCTTAGGGTGGATAGGGGTGATTTTGCTATAAATTAAAGTTTTATATGGCTGTGGTGTTTTAGCAAAATTTCAAATATAGGGGGTTAAAAGAAATAATTTAAAAAATAATAGAATAAAATAATAATATATTATTATTTAAAAAGGCAGGTAATTTAGTAATCTATATAACATACCCACTCATTTATCCTCCCAACCAAACATATTATTATAACATACCCACCAATTTATTCCAACCAATCAAATACATTTCTTTAAAGATTCCTTGGTAATCTATATTTCCAGTAATACAACATTCTCCCTTAATACAACATTTCCTGAACCAAACGCACCCTAAGTTATATACTAAGTTAGTATGATTGGATTTGCATAATCACTCTATCAGGCTCTTTAACCAATAGGTTTAGGCTTGAAGGGTGTACATACTTACTTACTGTCCACTAAATGGAAGTTTCTCAGTGTTCCTTAAAGAATTTGATTTATAGAATATATTCTCTTGTTCTTGTATCATAAGTCTGATGATGTGAAGATTTCTTGCACAATGTTATATGTACATTTGAAAAAAAAAAAAAAAAAAGTTGTTTGATGCTTTTACACAGTCGTACTATTGCACGTCAAAGGAAATATCGATTATTCCCAAAATAAAATTATAAATATCTTGACTTCTAATGAGTAGTAATGACAACGTTGATGGCAAAGAACTGAAGAAGACAATTGATGTGGTTAAACAATACAGCAAACGACATGTTCCCACCTATGGTAAAGCGAAATGTCAAGTTCCCATCCCTGGTTAAAAAATTTCAAATTCCCACCCTTAAAATAACATTGTCAACAATTTTAGACGTTGAAACAAATGTAGAATCTGTTATTACCATATTGCCTTGATAAGTAAATTAGACAAAAAAATTTACCCTCCAAGTTAGTAGAATTATAAAATAACCCATATCTAAAATCTCTCCACCACCTCTCCGCCTCCACCTCTACAAAACCCCATCCATCGCACTCGATTTCATCCACAATTCGCCGGCCACAACATCGTCATCCATGCCATTTTTTACGCCCCCCATGCGTCCTTCACCCTCCCCCAACTGTTGCCGCCCCACTGGTGGCCGGATTTTTAGGGTTTAGTCGTGTTATGTCTAAAAAGTCACGATTATGTCAGCTCAATAAATGTCTTTTTGTACTAGCTGCCAAGCCCATATCTCCTCAAAGATATTCATACCAACCCTATCTTATTTCAAGAGATGAATGGACGAGAGCCTTCCATGTGTCAAGGCAACTTGCAAAACACTCGTTATATTGACCTCAAAGGTGTATAAATTGGCACTTCTCTTCCCGAAAAAGGAGTCTGGGCATATAAGAGCTAGACATAGATTTGAGCTCAATTCTTTCTCTCTGTAAACACTGTATTTCTTCATCTTTGTATGCCTTATAGGCAATATCATAGAAATAGTCAGAGATCAATAAAATAACAGTGGTTGTAGGAGTTGCTTGTTTGAGCATCCGAACCACTATAAAAACCTCTCTTGTTAGCCTATTATTTATGTTTTCTACAACATATATAATCTCAACTCCATATTCAAATCTCATGGATCCATCACGTGTAATTTCTAAGACACTCTTAGCACTTTGCACGTGCGAGTCGTTGGCGTGCAAAATCATGCGTCAACAGTTTGGTGGCCCATGCGGGTCTCAAACCTGCGTCCAAGTTCCCTGACGGCGTGGTCAGATCTCAAATCCGCGTCAGAATTCTCCAATCGCGTGGCCAAATCGCAGATCGCACACACTAGAATTCTCCAATCGTGTGGCCAGATCACAGATCGCACGCATTAGAATTCTCCAATCTCATGGCCAGATCGTAGATCGCACGCATCAGAGTTCTCCAATCGCGTGGCCAGATCGCAGATCACACGTGTTAGAATTCTCCAATCGCGTGGCCAGATCGTAGATCGCATGGTCAGAGTTCTTCGATCGCGTGGCCAGATCACAGATCACACGCGCTAGAATTCTCCAATTGCGTGGCCAGATCACATATCGCACGCGTTAGAATTCTCCAATTGCGTGGCCAGATTGCAGATCGCACGCGTCAGGGTTCTCCGATCGCGTGGCTAGATCACAGATCGCACACGTCAGAATTATCTAATTGCGTGGCCAGATCGCAGATCGTACGCTCAGGTCGTCCTGATCTTCGGCTTTAGATCGCTGATCTTTAGCTTCAAATCGCGAGTTCAGATCGCTAATCTCTTGATCTCAGGTAAAGCTCGTTATGATCTCAGGTCAATCTCTCAGATTGAGCTTGTCATGCTTTGAGTTCGAGCTCGTTATGCTTTTAAGTAGAGCTCGTTATGCTCAAGTAGAGCTCGTTATGCTCAGGTCGAGCTCGTTATGCTCTAAGGTCAAGCTCGTTATGCTCTGAGGTCGAGCTCATTATGCTCTAAGGTTGAGCTCGTTATGCTCTCAGGTCGAGCTCGTTATGCTCTAGGTTGAGCTCGTTATGCTCTCAGGTCGAGCTCGTTATGCTCTCAGGTAGATCTCGTTATGATCAGGTCGAGCTCGTTATGCTCTCAGGTAGAGCTCGTTATGCTCAGGTCAAGCTCGTTATGCTATCAGGTAGAGCTCGTTATGATCAGGTCAAGCTCGTCATGCTCTCGGGTAGAGCTCA